>JAAXYX010001733.1:0-20985 GCA_036851915.1 Ptenothrix huangshanensis | reverse complement strand
CCCAAAATTCCCTAAAATCTCTCAAAATAAATTCCCAAAATTCCCAGGTAAATTCTCAATTTTCCCAATTTTTTCTTTCCCAAAATTCCCAAAATTCCCTCAAAAATAAATTCCCAAAATGCCGGGAATTTTCCCAATTTTTTCTTCCCAAAATTCCCAGGGAATTTATTTTGTGCCATCCCTACTAGCAACTTGAAAATTTTCGTGTTTTCGCCTTTACGAGTTTTAGGATTATGTCACATCGCTTTTATTACTATTTATTTGCTATTTGAATTTACGTAATTTTGTCTCATCACTGACGCTACACATGACATTTGTCTAAAAATAATTGATCCATTTCAAATGTTATGATGAAAAAAATTCTATCAAAACCAGTATCAATTTTCACATACATATGTGCAGATTGAAACAAACAAACTCACGCATGAATGAGTTTGTTTGATGAGAGTTTTTACAAGGAGTTTCTTAATACGCCTGCACCAATACCAATGCTAATGAGGTGGAGGGGAAGAGAGACGCGGTTGACTTTGTGTTTGACAGGAAAGGTGAGGGAGCAAATAAATACCGGGAATGTATTGCCTTGTCTTGCATTGTATTGTAATTGAAAGTGTTTCCCCTTCCATCATTTTCATTGCTGCGTCCTTGAGTTCCCTGTTTCCTTGTACATACTTGGGTACATACATATGCACTTGTAATTTATTTAATGATGTGCCTTCTTCTTTGCCACATGATTCAAGTGACTGGATGATGGACTGGAGGAGAGGGAACGGGATCGGGATCGGGACGAGGACAGGAAGGGAAGTCGATGATGCATGGTTTGAAATACTGTAATACAGAGATGAAGAGGAGACAGGAGTTGAGCTGAGTTTTGAGAAGATGAATGTGAATCGGATATCCAAATATGCCGCTTCCTCTTCCCTCGAATCGGATTCTATAATTAATCTCACGCTCTTTTCCCTTTCGCTCTCTTTCTCTTATGACGGCTCCTCATCATCATCATCATCATCATCTCCTTCCCCTTTCCTTCCACTACGGGATTACCTTCATTAAACATGTGCCCAATAATTCCGCACCGAGACTCACTTCTCTTCCCCCAAGAGAGCATTGCATTGAGAACACCCTCGCCTCTAATTTGCTCCTTTCACCAGCTTTCACTTTCCCTCACTCGCTCTTTGCCCAACTAATTAATTCCAAATCCAAAATCATCGAATTACCATACACACCGATTTTTAAATCATCAAGCAACTTTTGCATCCCACTCTTCTATGTATACTCTATCCAGTAGCGCTTGCGGGATTTTTTTTTGTGTAAAATTGGAAAAAAGTGATCTCAAGTAGTGACAAATTTTAACAAAGGTATCTTATCTAGTGTTAGTTATGTATAAATTTAAAAAAAGCTGCGTATTTTTTGTGTAAATATTGAAAAAAACCAACGTTGTTTTTTTGTGATTTCATAAAAACTGAGTGGTTTTCGTTCAGGTTTCTAAAAATTGCGTATTTTTTACGTACATTTTAAAAATACCTGCGCCGAGTTTGTGCAATTTCCTTTCAACGGCGTCGTTTTCGTTCTGGTTTTAAAAAACTGCGTCTTTTTTATGTGTTTTTAAAAAAAACAGCGCCGTTTTTCTGTAATTTTACTTAAATTGCTTTAGTTCTCGTTAAGGTTTTAAAAAGCTACGCCTTTTTTGTGTAAATTGAAAACACAAACATGCGCTGTTTTTGTGTAATTTTATGAAAACTGTTTCGTTTTTGTCCTAATTTAAAAACCAGCGCCATGCTTGCGTAATTTCTTAAAAACTGTTTTGTCTTTTTTGTGTAAATTTAAAAAAAAACGAGCGCCGATTTTGTGTAATTTCATAAAAGCTGCTTCGTTTTTGTTCTAATTTAAAAACCAGCGAAGATTTTAGCGTAATGTCATAAAAACTGCTGTCTTTTTTGCGCAAATTTAAAAAACGGGTGCCGATTTTGCGTAATTTAAAAAAGCGACTTTGTTTTTGCTCAAATTTAGAAGAAACTGCGCCGTTTTCGTGAAAATCTAAAATAAGGTAGTGTATTTATGATATTCCTTTGTAGGCCTTGTAGGTACATGGCCTACGCCTAGTTACGCTACAGTCTCTATCTCCAACATCCTTTCACTTGGCTGGTTTTGCATTGCATGTGTAGTTTTGTCGTTAATTATAAGGCTGATACCTACATATACCTACACAAAAGGAGAGAGTAAGGGAACGGGACGTGAGCACAAGTAGCGAGAAGAAAGGAGACGGGAAGGGAAGCGTCGAAAACAAGAAAGGCAAATTGGTGAAGATGCGAACGTGAGACGGGAAACGGAAAGGAAAAGTAAAAGTAGAAGAGAAAGTAAAAGAGAAAGTGAAATAGAAGGCGATGATATGATGGTGCGTTTAATTGTATTTAAATCCCATCCATTCATTATGCACACTCATTAGTTTCCTCAGGGACTGTTCTGTACTCAAATGTATTTCAGATTCCACACAATCCTTCCTTCCATGTCTCTTTTAGGTTGTTGCAATTAGTACACGAATTCATTAAAATCCGTGCTAAATTAGCTTGAGCAAAAATAGAGAAATACGCTCCTGCCTCTTCGAAGTTCGGACAAAATGTCATAATTATAACTTATAACATGCAATTCAAAAATTGCGAATCAAAGTTCATAAAACTGCGTTCGTGCTATGATTAAAGAAGCGTATTTGTTGAAACATTGTTTGCATTTCTGGGAAGACGGTGAATGGTGACATTTGTACTGTAAGGGAGAAATTGACAAAATCGTTCACCTTTTCCTTCTCTCTTACGACGGAGATTGCGACTCTTAATGTTACTGACGAGGGGACATTTCTAAACTGGAAAATTAATTAATTATTTGCAGAATATATTTAATTTTTTTAGCAAAAGTGTTATCATTTCAGAATTAAAAATCAATAGCTCAATTTTTGAAGTTCAATTTTTCAAATGTACACTGTTTGAAAAGGTTGAATTTTTCACATAAAATTTTTGAAATGGTCCAATTTGTTAGATAATTACTTTTTAAACAGGTCCAATTTTTAAAATGAGTAATTTTTAAAAAGGTCCAATTTTTAAAATGAGTACTTTTTGAAAAGGTCCAAATTTTGAAATGAACACTTTTTGAAAAGGTCCAATTTTTGTAATGAGCACTTTTTGAAAAGGTCCAATTTTTGTAATGAGCACTTTTTGAAAAGGTCCAAATATTGAAATGAACACTTTTTGGAAAGGTCTAATTGTTTAAATGAACACTTGTTGAAAACGTCCAATTTTTGTAATGAACATTTTTATGAACCACTTTAGAAAAGGTTCAATTCTGCTAATTTTGACTCTAAGAAAATGAAAATCCGGAAAACGAGTTTAAAATGAAAAGTTATTATTTTCATGTGCCCCTCCTTTTGGTTTTAATCTTAAGGCTAATGTTTAATAAATAAAAAAGTCAACGGCGGTTCCAATTAAAAAAATATTTTCCTTTGTATGATTTGTCAATATTTTATTTTTGCGCATTTTTAAAATGAGTTTAAATTCTCATATTGTCCATTTTAATAAAAATTCAAATTTTTCGAAGCTGTTTTTTGAAAGCAAAAATGGGAATCATAAATAGTTTAAAATTTTCCCCTCGTGAGGTGCTATGTGGCATTGCGGATAGTACATAGTGGAAGTAATGGCCGTGGCCTAACGGAAATGGATGCCGATGCAATGAATGTAATGAATATTAGGAAAATGAAGCGAATCACGTGGGTCCTTTGCATGTGTCTCACGTCCCGCAAATAGCCACCCAAATAGCAGTAGCATGTCCCAATCGTCCCAATCAATGGCTCTCCTCTGTCTGCTCAACCATTCCCATAGATTTCGGGGCCATTGAACAGTGCAACACCTCCATTTCATTTACAACTACAGCACTTTCTCCGCTTTCACTCCTTTCTCCACGCCAAATGTCATGCAATCGTTTCCAATGCAATGCGGTTCCGAATTGCCAATTCTCAGATAGACTAGCAAAATGTGCAAGTGTACGGATTTAAAGGAAATATGACGCAGACATAGCGGAGGAGAAAGCACTAGGAGGACTATTACTTTTACCCAAGCACCAACCAAACCACATACACAGTTAACCAGAGCGTAACCATTGCAGGCATAATTTCATTTCTATTTTGGTCCAAAATTGGTCATTTCCGTTTCAAAATATCCTCCTATTCTATCCTACCTATGCTAGCTAGACTATGAATGTAGAAGGAATAAAAACTTTCTCCTGTATTTTACCTCTGAAGGTACTTCATCTTAGGATTATTTGTAATTTTCAGATGAGTCTAAGCATCATTGCTTTTGCTTTCATTTCATTTGCCCTGATCTTCAGTTGGTTTTCTTTTTTGGTTTGTTTGGAGAAAGTGAGCACCAGTAAAGGTTGAGAAAGGTGAAGAGAAAGCAAAGTGAAAGTTGTTGAGATTATTCGAGTTGAGATTTCAATTGGGAGAATATGAGTAGAAATAGAAGGTGAAAGTTGAAGGAAATGAGAAAGTGGAAATGGTGGGAAGAGAAAGTAACAATTTATATTTATGGGTTGTTTGATTCCGGAATTTTTGATGGGATTTCGCTTTCCCTTGATTTCGCTCTCTTGCTTTCTCTCACCTAACTTTCTCTCTGCTTCTCTCTGCTTTGGGCAAGGGAGAGAGAGAAAGCAAGAGTGAGAATGCGAGTGCGAATACCAGTGTGTGAGTTGATTTGAGTGATGTTTGGCTCGTCGGACCGACTGTGGGTGATTTATGTGGTGTGTCCGAACTTCATCTCACTTGTCTCGTATGATTTGTTGATTCTCTAAAGACCACTCATAAAGACGAATTACACAACATTTGACTTTTAACCAAGGTGCGGAGCGCAAAGCGAGGAATCCAACCTTTTATTTCTCCTTTTACCCTACATATACAGATATATTTGTATTTATTTTCCCTCCACTTACTCTTCCACGCTTGGATTATTAGACACCCTTGATTTTCACTTGCCTTCTGTTTCTCTTCTCTTCTCTTCTCTTCTAGACTTTGTATTCCACTTTCACTTTCTATGTAGGACGCATAGAATGGAGAAAATTTCTGAAAATCACTGAGTTAAAACTTGATCAAAATTCCTAACCATTTGTTAACCTTCTTCATACTTCACGGTCATTGCTTTCACTTTCCCTTCTTCGCGTTCCTCATGTTTTTCCCAGCATTGATATCCATTCTGTTTTGGAATTGTAATGAGTAGGAATTACAATTGTGGTGGGATGGAAAGATTTTCCATTCATTGAGATCGTTTTTTATATATTTTCTTCATGTGGGGGAGGATGCGAGGTAAGTCATTAATCACTTGGAAGCAGTTTAGAGCCACGAAATCTTGAAAAATTCAACTTTTTTAGGTTCGTGTGGAAGTTGGTGGAGTTATTGACCCTACGTTTGTGGCGTTGGAGAGAAAGGCTTTTATTCTGTAAGCTTTCTCCAGTGAAAGCATATTTGAGATGCATAATTGCAGGATGGTCGTGACAATGACAGCGACTGTTACTGACGTTGGCATTGACACTGACTTTGACGATAAAGTTGCATCCAATGCATCCCTCTGCTTTCTCCCGTTCTCCGTTCCATTCGTATGGAGAGGAGAAAGCAGTGAGATTGAGAGCGTGTCACCGCAGTTGTGAAGGTGGATTATCGTTTTCTTGGAATCTATTTAATGTCACAATTCCAAGTTGTCGTTGACAAAGGTGAAAGTTGCTTACTGGCAGGCGCTCAAATTGAAAGCAATTAAAACCACTGGGGTTTCCACGAATCTCATCTCGCTAGATTTAATGCATCGTTGCTGCGCTCTGGTGCTTGCTAACCCTCTATTTGCATAACATGCAAACCTTTGTTGATACTGTTGAAATGTTGCTCCTTCCTGCTTTTATTCCCCCCAAAAACGTTTCGGGTAATTGTGCAACAAATTCATTTCTGTGTACAACACACATTGTACTGAAATCAACAATTACTTCTGAGAATTCGCCGACAAATTATAAAAATAACCTGCTCCCTTCTCTTGGTGTGGATACATGAATAGAGCGCATATTCATAAAAGAAAAGTCGGTGAAGAGCAGAAAACCAAAACAGGAAATCAAAGCTCACTTTGCTTTTCCTGGAGAAATGCAAGATGCACTGGGCACGAGTGGATTGCAAGGTAAAAATAAACCGGTGCATAATTCACGAGGCGAATGATGACCTACGTGTCAAGTTTAGCATGCAAAAGTGAAGTGAAGTCGAGCCAAGCCAAACGAAGCTAAAGTACCCGCAAGATATTTGTGAGGACCTCCCCACTTTCTACAGTTACAAAAGTATCTTTTCTGCTCCACAGGATAAAGTTGGAAGAAGATAACGATCCAAACTTGCTACTTCAGCCTTCCTATGTTAGGTGTATCTAAGAAAGATAAACTGTAGTATTTTGCGTGACTTTAGTCTAAACTGCTTGCTCCTTTCCTTTTCTTTCCTAGCCGCACGCACTTTCTCCTGCTTTCCACTCTTTCCTTTCCACAACTCTGAGTTTCTCCTCTACTTTCTCCAAGCGTTTTCTTTCCTCTAGAGTAGACTTTCTTCAGCTAGGGAGGAAGGGAAAGCTTGCTATAAATTCACCGCTCGTGTCCTCACTTGACACACGAACACAAAGCGGAGACCAGGACAAGGATCACTACTGGGATCACGAGGATTCTATACCAAGGCCGTGGCATTGGCATTGGCCGTGACCATAGCCAAAGCCGATGCCAAAGCCATGGGGTATGCAAGAAGAGAAAGAGAAAGTCGACGGAAGCAATGATGACATGACCGCCGTACATGGAAATGTAAATAATGTGGGTGGAGGAATTTATACATACAACATTTACTTTCACCCGCCGTTCCTTCCTTCACTCATTCATGCATTCATGATATATACTCCTTAGACGATACTAACAATGTATAGAGTCATGGCTTTGCTTCAGCTTTGGCATCGACATCGACTTTAGCTTTCCAAGTTTCAGCCGACCTTCCTCCCGAGACTTTCTCCTGCAGCAAAATGTTACACAATCACGAGTTTATATGGATATGTACTTAAATGCTGAGTAATAGCTACTCATAGTCCATTCCGTTCACTTGAGTGAACCGGCACGGAGACGGAGAAGAAAAGCCAGCAGACCTGGCCTTCTTATACAAGGAGAAAGTATGTATGTGAATGTGCGTAAGATTTGATTAGAATAAAATGTCTCGTCTAATTCTACATCCTCTACATTTATCATCTTCCAAATGATCTCCAGCATCTTAGATCACGGTGAAAAAAGGAAAGCAAGTTGGAGAAAGTTTGGGGAAACGAAGACTTCGTCTTTGAAAATGTCGTCCTGTGAAAGCCATGTCAAATGGGACGAAATAAAGTGATACAGTAGCAAAATTATGCCATGTGTGCTCATAGATTGTATACATTTTTAAAGCTAGTAGGAAGGAAAAGACAAGTGATGGAAATTGCTTTAGTATGACGACTTAGTAATACAAGATGACCAGGAAAGCCAAATGGCCTTGCCATCACATTAGAATTGCTAGAGCATTAAGTAAATTTTATAAGGATCAGGACAGTCTCCCCGAATATAGTCTAATACATTGTGACAATTTCCACTTCTGATTTGCTTCCTTCTCCGCCCCATTCCTTATACTTATTAGACACAAATTCATATTTAAAGCATCTAGAAAGGAATACAAATTCTAGTTATTTTCAGAAGACGTGAAAGTTGTGAAAGTGAAAAATGTTTTTGTGTTTGTAAATTTTAAATAGGTACATTAAGAAAATACGTTATGAGTAACGGACTCTTTTCTTCGCGGGAGAAAGTGGTGAAAGTTGCCAAAAAGTTGCGATTAAAAGGTGAATATATACGTTATGAGCGAGACGGCGGGTAGCCCGGAGAGTTATGGAGATGGAGGACGGTTTAAAAAGTGAAGAATGGGTTTATTGTAGCTGGAGGACGAGAGAGTGTGACAGGAGAGGAAAGGAGAGTATGAGAGGGAAAGCATGGGACACATGAGCGCGACTCCGACAATGGCACTTAAGCACCATTCACTACAAGTTTTATGTCATTTTGTAGTTTTGAATTTTTTTTATTGTGACTTAAAGCGAAACACGCGGAAGCTGTTAGGATGGTGGATCGCAGTTATTAGATGTAAAGAAAGGATTTTGCCATTTCCATTCCACTGCCCATTACATGCTCATCGGTATTAAATCTCAAAATATATTATCCAAGCTGCACTACGCTTTCTTCACAAGGAGAAAGTCGAGTCGCGTTCAAGAGAGATGCGAGCAAATTCTCAAAAGCACCACCACCACACCACTAGTATCAGCTTGAAGAAAGCGAGGAGAAAGCACATAGAGAGTGAAAGTGCAACTTGTTCTTGTACCCTAGGAGGCGTGCCGCTTTCACTGGAATCCCAACTATAAACTAAAGAGTAAGAGTGTAAGTGTAAAAAAGGCAGTTTTGAAATGGTGTACAAGACAGCCACATATCGTATTTTGCCCAGTAATTTTATAGCGAGAGGCAACTAATACCTTCACTTGATACTCTCTGCTTTCTCTTGCTTTATCAATTCACTGTAGTCCATAGTCATAGTGTCCTCTTGCATGTAGGTGAGGCTATGCTTATCTCCTTTTCCCGTCCTATCTGACGCATGTTGGTGGAGGAAAGCGAAACTATGCTCCGAGTAAAGAATGAGGAGAAAGTACAATGTATTATTATGAACACTTATTATGTATATAAATTGAACCTCGGGATAAGTGAAAGCACCTACTCGGTTACTCACTTGCTTCAATTTCACTCCATATATATTTATACATTTCTACGTGTGTGGAGAAAGTGGGAGAAAGAGTGTTACTCTTAGTGCTGAGCATATCGGGGTAATAAATCGTGTAACTGTTCAACCATCCAGTATAAATCATGAAGAAGAGGAACGAAAGCTCTGCTGCTCTTCCTGGATCATTCTGCGCTCTCCTGCTTTCTCTCACCGAACGACCAGACCAGTAGCATATACATACAAGGGAAAGAGAAAGTCCAATGAAATCGGACTCTCTGCTCATCGTCAGCACAGAAAGACAGTCTACTGTTGGAAGTAACCATTCTCATCTTACTCTCACTGTACTTTCTCCAATCGCACTTTCACGTTCTCATCGCAGATTCAGCTTACACTCAAATGCCCGGTTATCTCTACCACCCGGACAGAGGAGTGGAATGGGAATGTACATGTTTGCTCCCCAATGCAATCCAACAAAATGAAATGCAATGCATTGCACTGCTATACCATCCCAGGCGATGAGAAACCAGTGGATGGAGATTGTCTAGTGATGCTCAGGAAGGACTGACGGTGAAAGTGGCGGGTGAGAGAGGAACTGTGAAGGCTTAGTAACTAACAAGATAAACTATTGAAACGGATTGTTGTAATGGGGAGAGTAAGTGAAAGTAATAAGAAAGCTGCAGCAACCTTTTGGACGAGTGTCGTTTATTTATACATATGCTTCTGTCTTTCCTGTTTTATGCATGGTGAAAGCACACTTAAGTAAGAATCGGTGAAGAAACTTACAGCTTTACTTTCGCCTTTACTTCCCTCCTACTGTTTCTATCTGCATTTTACTCCACTTTGCTTTCACTAAAATTCCAATTGAAAATTTTCTTGCGATGAGAACAAGCTTTCTCTCATTCTGATGTGCAAAATAAAATGCAGTAACGAAAAAAGGTTGCTAATGTTTTCTACGGAATTCTGAACCACTTGCCCCTTGTTTGATTTTCACTGTTGTCTCTGCTAAGCATTTAAGAAACGCAATGGTATTCATTATAGAAAGTTAGTGGATAGATACAACGCAATGTAATAAAACTCGTATATGTTCCTTCCATACTTTGTCTTTCTATACGTTTCGTTAGTATGTGGGAGAAAATTTTGCAATGATATTCATGTTTTCTCTCTTCCAGTAAAGTACTATTGTGTTGTTCAGAAAGCAACAACGATGGCAATTGAACCGGAGAACTAGATAAAGAGAGAAACGTAAAGAGAAAGGAATAAAACCCAGTTTTCCTTAACTGGATACAAAAGCATTTTGGTTTTTAAAAGTGAAAGTGAGAGAGTGAGAAGCACACACATATAGCTGATATGTAAGATATAGACTCTGCCTTTGTGTTGTTATTTGGAAATTTCGATTTTGTTTTCTCTGGTTAAGGAATTGGAATGTGTGGATTGTGGATGGAGAAAGTACCACCGGATCTAATATATTTGCTATGTATAGAGAAAATAAGAGATGTTTCGGACAACATATTTCAAGGCTTTCTCCCCATGAGCTTTTTCTATTGCCTTACTTTCTTTCTTTCCTTCCAGCTTTCTCTCACTTTCTCCACCAGTTTCTCCGAGCTAAGTAAACCAAACCATCACCATCGGGATGAGATAGGAAACGACAAAGTGCCTATAAACTATCGCTTGGACTCCTATCCCTTCTGCTTTCTCCCACTATCGCCGTTTTCATACATACTTTCTCTCATTTGGCACAGTATAAATTTCAGTATTTCACTATTTCAGTATTTTAGTATCTCACCATAGCCTTGTAGTATATTAGTATTTTAGTAGTTCTGTTGGCTTTCTACCTTTCCCTTATCGCATTGTTTCCCGCTTTTTATTTAAGGCAACATTTCATTTTACTTCCTTCGTTCCACGGAGAGTCTTTTTTTGACGGGGAGAAACGGTCGTTTTTGCTTCCTGGTATTCTTTATCGCACTTTCTTTTTTGTGGTTGTGATGCGAGTCATTCGAGGCGTGGAGAAAGTAGGCTTAAGATGCAGACGGAGCTATCTCATTTCTTCAGTGTAGTGCGCAGTAAAGGGTTTTAGTGGGGATAAACTAGTGACAGAAAGTGCGAATTCTGAAAAATACTCATTTCTTTGAGCTTTAAGTTTAAGTGTTGTATTTTTGCGCTTTATTTTTATACATTTGTTGCTTTTGTTTATTTAATTTTATTAAACTTTGGATCGAATGTAGTTTTTTCTGAAAAATAAATCTCCGGAATGATTCAAACAAATTGTCCAAATCTCGATGATTTTATGCATTATTATCAAAATTACGAATTGCATTTAATGAAATTTTTGATCGAAATTGCTTTCTTTACATCGACGTTCACTTTTCAACAGACTTTCAGTTTTTTCTGCCTCCTTTTGGTTTGAAGCGAAACATAAGATTCCTTTCCAAAACTTTCTCCAGAAATCAAAACTTGCCCGCATCACAAATTTCACTAGTGTAGAAAAAATGTTTACAATTTACTACTTGGATGGTTTTGCATCTTAAATCCAAGATGTAGATGTGTGTCTTTGCCCGTTCGCTCATCCTCGGTGGGAAGATTTGATCATGGAATGTGTACCTGTATCCTCGAAATGATGGCTGAACCAGACTCTGGTTTGGTTCTGGTTGGTTCGGTTGGTTGTGTTTAAGAGGGGAAAGTGGGCTCGTCGTTGGAAAATAAATTCTTGCAATGGGCTTATTTATTTTGTTGGATGATTTTAAATAAAGTTGTGCTAGACAGAGCAGTCGCTTTTATGGCGTATTAGTTGATAGAAAAAGTATTAATGATACCATTAGATCTCATCGAAACCAATTCAGCCGTGGAAGCGGAGCAGAGGCACAAGCAGGAGTAGAGGCACAAGGAAAAGTGAAAGCAGTAACAGCAGCAGAAGGTGAAGGAAAAACGATGCGACGCGATTGCAATGCTGTGGCGAGGATGGATGGATAGATGGATGGATGCACGACTAGAGCAGACCAGCTAACTTGCGCATCAGAGCTCCTTCTCTCCCAGGACACTTTCCCCATCCATGTACACAAGCACAAGTACATAGCCACGTAGAGGAGAAGGCATGGAGAAAGCAGCAAAGTATTTGTGGACTGTTGTGGGAAACATGGTATGTATACCTGAACCACACTCACTTTCACTTTCACTCGCAGGTACACGTCCTACCTTGTGCTTGTGAAGATGCAGAAAGAGATGCGATACGAAGCAGGATATAGTTTGATATAAGGGAGAAAGTGAAAGTTGGTAGAGGAGACGGAGAAAGGAGTAAAATGTAGTTGGGTACAGGGAGTTGATCGCTCCATATTTTATTCATTGGATGACATTAGGCGTCGAATAAATTGACGCTTAATATCCTCTTGGAGGCCCATTTATTTATAGCAATGCCAAAAACCCACCAACCTCGTTTACCTCTCCCTTCCTGTCCTTTTCCCTTTTATCGTCCTCCCAACAGTCGAACAGATGAGTTTACCTCCTTTCTCCATATTTCTCCCAACCTGTCACTTTCTCTCCTATTTTCCCCATTTTTTTGCATACTTTCTCTTCCTCCAGTTCTCTAGTCATATGCACGCCTTTGACAATCATCATATTGATTTTGAGTGCAAGACCAAGACCAAGACATCGCCATCTTCTCATTCTCTGTATTGCTTTGTAATCATTTTTATGTACACTTTAAGACGGCCCAAATTCCTTTTTATTTCATTTACTCTTAGCTTCTTCAACTTTCACTTCTTTCCTTCGCCGTCTTGTAAAATTCACTTTAAAGAGCGGGCAGTCTAAATTGTGCATTTTATTTCTTTTTTTGAACTTAGGTTTGCAAATACATTTTAAATATGCAGTGACTATTTAAGGAATTTTGCTTTTCTGCATAGAATTTCTTCCTCGCAACCTAAACTAAATTTCTTGCATTTGCATGAATGCGTTTTTGGCCGTTTGTGAATCTAATAGATGTATACATAAGTAAAACAGGCGTTCATTTTTGTTCCTTTGTCTGTAAGGAATGCTTGTAAAAGAAAGCGTCTGTCCTGTATCTACGTATTTTGCTTACAAAGTTTGTGGAAAATCGTGTTTGAAAATTCTAATTTTTACCTGTCACATTCCAAAAGTTGTGTTCTAAAAATAGAAAATCTAACTAGCTACTAAGCAGTAGCGTAACCAGGTGTAGGAAAAGTAGAACAAAGCGGACAAATGTTTTTGTAACTCCTGCCGTCTAAAATCTGAATGAAAAAGCTGTTTTTAATTTGCCTAAACGTGACGCGGTTTTTTAAATTTACACAAAAATGACGTAGTTTTTTAAAAATGCACTTGAAAAGGACGCAGTTTTTAATATGCACTAGATAAGGACGCAGTTTTTTAAATTTACCCGAAAACGGGTAAAAGTTTTTGCAAAACTTACACAAAACCGACATTATTTTCATTTACACAAAAATGACGCTGTTTTTTAAATTTACCCGAAATCGGCTAGAAGTTTTTGCAACATTTACACAAAACCGACGCAATTTTTTAAAATTTTACTTGAAAAGGCAGTAGTGTTTTTAAAATGTACTTAAACAGTGCGCAGTTTTTTAATATGCACATCAAAAGGAAGCAGTTGTTATTTTGTTTTTAGCCCAAAAACGGTTAAAAGGTTTTTGTAAATTTTACCTTGGATAAGGTCAAGTTTTTTAGGTATGTATGTACAAAAAAAATCCTGCGAACACTACTGCCTTGCTGTACATTTACAACATGAGAAAACTTTTCACAACTGCTAGAGACAATTTATTTGTTTCAAGGAAAAATTACCATGTGATTTATTTACATTTTCGAGACCACAGAGTCAAGAGAGTGCACTTGACTGCACTCGTCCATATATTCCACTCCCACACAGCACAGAGAGATTTCTGCATTGGGGAAATTCGCATATGTGAAGAGACATAAGTGCAGTGCAGTGTACAAGTAATTTATTTGCAAAACAGGTCAAAAGTTCCTTGCGCCTGGAAGGAAATAAATGAATAGTGTATAGCTATAGGAGAAGAGAAGACAAGGAGGTAACTTTTGTTTTGAAATTCCTGTTGTGGAGGGATAAAGATATTCCTTTGCTTCTCTCAGCTCATCTCATGTGTTTTGTATTGTGCAGTGATGGGAGGGAAGATGAACCCCATTATGCACTTGATCTCATCGTTGTTTTCTCTTCCATCTCCATGCCATGTCATGTCTTGTGCTAGTAAGCTGTGAGCAGATCAAAGTGTTTCCCTCTCCCCACCCTCCCTTCAGTTCCTGCTTTCCCTCCCTCCTCTTCGTCAGCCCAGTTAAGTTGTTGCTCAAGGCTGAGGGGAAAGGAGAAAGTCTCTTCTTGTGGGTCGGTGGGATACATAAGAAGACGAAATGAATGCGAATCGAATGCACGGAGGAAAGATGAGAGGAGACGAGAAGGAGCTGAAGAAGAAGGAAGGAGAAAGTATTGAATTGATGCCAAAAATTAAAGATGAGGTTGAGGAAAATCGAACGACTCTCTGGCTCTGGCAAGGGCTATGAAAGCTCTATAAAGTCCATTCCACATTGCTGTCCTATAGAAAGCGTTTGCTTCCCAGGAGCGTAGCTGGGACAGATTTTAGGTGTCTGAGGTGTAATGCTAAAAATACTTTCCGCGAGTTTTTATTTCTTAACTAGTCATTATTTCGAAATACACTTTTTTAGCGCACATTTTTTCCAAATAACCTTTTTAAAAAGGTCCACTTTCCATAAATGACACTTTAAACTTTTTTCTCAACAATCAAACATTTTTCCTGAAAAGGTCGGTAAATTGTAGCCAATATTTGCTCTCTAAAAAAGGTGAAATTTTTATAAATAACAATTTTTGATATTAATAGGGTTTAAAAATGTTCAATTTTCGATTCCAAAATTTTTGAAAAGGTTTGTTTTTTTAAATATCACTTAGTGATGTGCAATTTTGTGAAAGAGTTTAAGATTTCCAAGCAGGACTTTTTTGGAAATGTGTTTTTTCAAATTAGTATATTTTAAAAAGCGTCCAATTTTTCGAATTAACATTTTTGAAAAATCTCTCATTGTTTTCTAATTAACACATTTTAAAGGGCGTAATTATTCAAATTAGCAAACTTTTGAAAAGGTCTTTTTGTTCCGATTAACACTTTTTGAAAGGGCCTAATTTCTTAAATTAATGTTTTTTGAAAATGTCAACCTTTTCTAAATAGCGTTTTTTAAAAAGGTCAAGTTTTTCTCATTAGAACTTTTTAAAAAAGTCTAATTTTTCCAAAATGTTGGGACTTACTTCAGTAACGAAGCTAAAAGGGCAGGTACGCCCCTGTTGCTTTCCCCATGCCATGGTAGGGATGGACGAGAAAGTGGAGAAAGTCGAGAAAGTCTAACCTGGAATTTGAGGAAAATCAATAGGGAGAGGAGGAGAGGAAAAAGGAGAAAGAGAGAGAGAGAGTGAGCGAGAGAGAAAGTTTCGGCAAAGTTTTTGATCTGCCTCATCTTCCACCATCGATTTTCGTGTAACTAAATTTTCAAAATCGACACATAAATCCCCAAGAATTTGTGAGTGTGTGAGTAAACATGTACACACATTTGATCATCACTCATCACACATCCATGGCTATGGAATGAAATGAAATGCGATTAAATGAAGGGGAAAGTATGAAATGAAATCTTTACGTTTACTTACTATGTATCTGGGTCATTTAGGTCTTCCATCTACAGCAAAGGTTTCCACAGAATTGCACAAGCCCCCGCTCTGCTTTCTCTTCTCCTTCATGTATGCTTTCTTTCTTCATCTGCTTCCGTGTGGTGGAAAGAAACAAAAATGTTTCGCAAGGGAAAATGATTTTTGTTTTCAATTCAGTGGAGAAAGTGGGAGAAAAGGAAGGGAATCAGTAGCGTCCGCAGTATGTGTTTTCGTTTAGGTCTGGAAAAACATTGATCTTCTTCTGAAAATTTAAGAAAAAACTGCATCGTGTTTTTGTTAACTTGAAAAAATTGCACCTTTTCTCTCTAAATGTAAAAACACCGCGTGATTTTTGTGCCAATTTAAAAAAAAACACCACCGTTTTTTTGGAAATGTAAAAATTCCGCGTCGGTTTTGCTTGAATTTGAAAATAAAACAGCATTGTTTTTTTTGTAAATGTAAAAATTCCGTTTCGGTTTTGTTTAAATTTCAAAAAACTGCGAGGTTTCATGCAAATGCAAAAAACGCGCCGTTTTTATTATTAGAATTTTAAAAAACGGAGTCGTTTTTGTATGATTGTAAAAAATCTCGCAACTTTTGTATGTTTAATTAAAAAAAATTGCACAATTTTCGTGTAAATATTAAAACATTCTGCGTCGTTTTTACTTATATATGTATACAAAAACAGCTGCAGTTCAAAAAAATATATTTTAAGCTGCGGCTTTTCTTGAAAATGTAAAGAAGGTGTTGTATTTTTAAAAAGACTTTGTAGGCCAACGTGGCCTACACCTGGTTATGCTACAGAAGGGAAAGTGTATTGATTGTGATTGTGTGTCTAACACGGACGGATACATGTGTGTATGTCTCGTTAGGCGTGTATTTATTGCATTTATTAGTGACAGAGGGGGATAAGAGAGCGTGGGGAAAGCGGGAGAAAGCAGGAGAAAAGTGGAGAGAGAGCGAGTGGATATAGGAATTTGTGTGGCGGGTGAAAGCGGATCACCATCACACTGATTGAGCAGGTAGAACACATCGGAAATTGCATTTGTTTTTTCAATACCTTTATCTCTCTCTTGTAGTTGGCTCCCAACGTGTTCCTTCGCCTTCTTCTCTTCCTCTTTCTCCTTCGTACACGGTAATGCAGTTTTTTTTCACGATTGCTTTCATTTCTTTTACTCCCACCACTGGGCTTTGTTTTGGTGCTGAGGTGACGACGGCGATTTATTTAGCTATGGACGGGGAACAGAAGAGCGTGGAATGGTGTTTTGAAATCAACGCGAAGGAAAGTTGTGAGGGAGAAAGGATCACAGGACTCTATGTAAGATATGATTGGGAACTACAGCCTGGTCTGCTTTATCTATTTGCGCCACAAACGTGTGTTAAAGAAGCTGCTAAAGCAGAAAATGCCGTCTTTATATACATATTTCGAAATTGAAAGAGGACTTTGGAAAATGCTATTAGGAAACAAGTACATTTCTCTTTGTTTTTTGAAGTGTTGGTAGAACGAAAATTGAGAAAAGGAATCTCGAACATATGTCCGACCTGTTCATAACATTCCAAGTTTTTTTAGTCAATATATTAATTTTGAAATGTGGTATGCACGAAAGTCTAAATTTCGTAAATTTTAAAGATAAGATGTAAAGATAATCCCAGGGCCTTTTTTGCTTTGTTCAAAAAACACTTAATTTCGCGATTTTTTGGCTTTTTTAAAGAAATACCCAGTAAACAGTGTATTACAAATCAATGAATTAAATTTTGTAGAAGTAGAAAATATTTATAGAATATATTATTGAATTTATTAAACGTACAGAAATGTTGTGTTTTTACAAGCGTGTGTCAAACAATCCGTCTGAATTTTCAGACAAATCATATTTTTACAATTCTGTTTTAATTTAATGTTTGGAAATCAACAAACTTTAGAAAATGATCGTTTATCACCATCGCCATTACCAGTTTTCTTTCAAAGTTGGCAAGTACGAAAGTTAATATGTAAAAGAATATTTTCAAAACCACGTAATGCTTATTCAGAAAGCTTATTTTTCAAACGGGAATTTTTAAAAAAATTTTTTTTTGAAACGGCCAAAATTTAAAAAAACACATTTTCAAACGACCAAAATTTAAAAAAACCAAATTTTGAAACGGCCAACATTTAAAAAAGCACATTTTCAGACAAAAAACAAATTTTGAAACGGCCAACATTTAAAAAAGCACATTTTCAAACGACCAAAATTTAAAAAAAACAAATTTTGAACGGCCAACATTTAAAAAACTAATTTCTTGAAGGGGAAAAAGCTCAAAAAATAGCATTTTTTGGAGCGGCCAAAATTTTTAAAACTTTGAAATACTTATTCTTTAAACAGGCAAAAATTTAAAACAAATTTTTTTTGCAAGGGACAAGAACTCAATAAAGAACATTTTTTGAAAGGGTCAAATTTTAAAAAAACCATTTTTTAGAAGAGCCAACATTTTTAAATAAATACTCATTTTTGAAAGCTTTAAGAAATTTTAAAAAGGTTATTTTGTTAAGGGCTAAGGGATCAAAATTTAAAAATGCTTATTGTGTTAAGTCCCAAAATTTTAAATAACCTTAAATTTCGTACACGACAAAATCTTAAAAAACTGATTTTCAAAACATTAAAAAATTAAAAAAAGTAAGACTTTTAAAAAGGAAAGCACCGAATGTTTGGAAAACATTTTTTGAAAAGGCAAATTTAGCAAAAACAATCACTCCTTTCAAAGCACTTAACCCGAATAATAGTAAAAACCGAATTCGGCTTCAAAATTTCTCTTTCAAAATTTTGTGATAGTTGTTTTCTACTTAACACATTCTCAAATGTTAATGCTGTACATACATTCATACATAAATATCTGCATTGAGTAAAGTAAAAAATCTTTGCTGTTAGAACTTACGTTTGATGTTAGAATTTACAGACAGAGAGAGAGAAAGTAAAAAGTGAAAGCATATGCATGTCTTCATCTGCATCGACTTTGATGATTGTATTTATTGCATTGTAGCAGTTCATTGAGTCGTTTGCTTGTGATCTGGAGTCAGAGGAAAACACGAATTTGGGTCGCATTGTGTCGCACTACTAGGAACTACTACAAACACAACACAATGTTCATATTCACAATCACATCTTATAGGATGCAAATCAACATACAAGAAGCAATACTTTCCACTTCCACTAAAGCAATTTTCTTCTTTCCCTCGAAAATCCAAGCGTACATATTCTGGTACTAATGCGATACAAACTTCACCGACGCCGGCCAAAGAATATCGAATGTATCCGGTCCGGTTTAAGGATTTACTGCCACTGCCTCTCCTGTTCCTTTTCACAGACTTTGCATTGCATTGTATTGCATTGGCGCTAAACTCATTACTTTAAAGCGAAATGATGGCTTAGCGTTAAATAATAAATTATGACTGAGCGTATTTAGCGAGTAAGTATATTAAGACCAAGAGGATGGGATTATGGATGTTAAGTGATTGTACTCGAGTCTAAGGACAGAGCCGAGCGAAAGGAAATGTGTGTGAAGTGCGCATTGGTTTATTCGCAAAGTTTGTAGTTGATTGTGCGGTGTGGCATTATTGTGTGGAGAAAGTTAATTAATTTAAAGTAAAGTTGCTTTGCAAATAATTCCGAAGGTAAGGTAACTTAGGGTTTCTCTTCTGGCTTGACTGTGGCTAACACCTATTGATTCATTGTTCCAAGAGAGAGAGAGAGAAAGCAGAGGGAGAAAGCAGTAGCGTAACTAGACGTAGGCCACGCAGACCCAAAGATACAAAGGCATTTTAAAAATACACTGCATTCTTGAACACTTTTAGTACCCCAATTTTTTATTTACACGAAAACGAAGCAGTTTTTGAATTAATACGAAAATGATGCAGATTTTTGAACTATTTCCAAAAGGAGGCATTTTTTTCTAAATTCACACAGAAATACCCGTTTTTAAAAATTTACTTAAAAACGACGACGCTTTTTTTCAAATTTACACGACGGCTATGCTGTTTTTTGAATTAACATAAAAAGATACGCAGTTTTTTTTAAATTAACGGAAAACAGACGCAGCTTTTTTTAAATTAACGAAAAAAAGACGCGGTTTTTTCGAATTATCACAAAAGTGACCCACATTTTTTAAAATTACACAAAAACGACGTCATTGTTTTCTAAATTTATCCAAAAAGACCCATTTTTAAAAATATACACAAAAGTAGTAATAAAGTTTGTTCAAATCACACAAAAGCAATGCTATTTTTTGAATTAACATAAAAAAGATGCAGTTTTATAAAGTTGAATCAAAGAGACGAATTTTTTTGAATCCACACGGAAAAGCCATTTTTTATAATTTACGTTTGGTCTAGTTAAGACACATTTTGTTTTAAATATCACACTTGATGAGATTAACTTTTTCGAACCCTCCACGGAAAAAAATCCTGCAGGCGCTACTGAGAGAAATAGAAAGCGGAGGGAGTGGAAGTGAAAGCAGGAGAAAGTGATACAGAGGACTGAGTAGCTTAGCATGTGTAAGGCTTCCCGCTCTCTCACACAACCTTCCCTCTAATTTAATTTGCCCGCAATGTCCTGCGGTCGAATCTCATCTTATCTGCAAGTAATTGCATTTCGGCCCCAACCACAATTTCACTTGTTTCATGATCTATGTTGGTTGGCCTTTGCTGTGGAAAACTGTTAAGGATTACATACACATACTCACACAAGAGGTGACCTTTACTCTCCAAATGCTCCTGACTCATCCCGCCTTCTCTCAAGAGCACGTTGATTGCTCAGTAACTCACTTTCACTTAACTCAACGGTCAGGTCAAGTTTCTATAAAATATTTCCTAATTTATTGCTACGGGGCTTGTGGCTCGGACAAAGTTAGCCACAACTTTCTGTTTCTGATTATGCACTCACCTGGTTACTGTCTTGAGGCAGAATTATTGTTGCAGATTTTCAGGAATATTCACATGTCAAAGTTTCGTGTTTGTATTTACAATGCATAAACAAGTGAAATATGATACGATATAGAAAAATTGAACCCTTTTCAAAATGTTTTTATTGGAAAAATTAAACCGTTCTAAAAATATTTTTATTTAAAAAATTGCACCCTTTTCAAAATATTTTTTATTAGACAAATTGAACCGTTCTCATAATGTTTTTATTGGAAAAATTGAACCCTTTTAAAAACGTTTTTATTGGAAAAATTGTACTTTTTTCAAAACGCATTACTTAAAAAATTTGAAGCTTTTTAAAATTTATTAATTGGAAAAATCCCGCTTTTAAAACAGTGTTAATTGAAAAACTTCACGGTACAGTTCCAAGAGCTAGCGACAGCGCAAACTACTAACATTAGTTTACTTAATTATTACTTACATCTAAGAATTTCAAAACGATTGCAAGATGCTTGAAAAAATGAAGTTGTAATCAATGGTACGGTTTCTGTGAAAGTAGATCTTTATAGCACAAGTTTTGTGGTGAACAAAAACAAT
>JAAXYX010001732.1:0-21000 GCA_036851915.1 Ptenothrix huangshanensis | reverse complement strand
CATTTAAATCAACTTTGAACACACTGACTTTTTGCTTTTACGGCAGATTAAGGAAATAATTGAGTGGATTCTTTCAAAGGGATTGCTCATTTCCCTTACACTTCCACACAGACAGTCACAACCACTGAAACTAACTGAGGTGAACTTGACACCTTGAAGTTTTTGAATTTTGGATGAAGCACTGAAAGCTTCCTCTCACTTAACTATCTTCAACGAAATCTTTTTGTTTCGTGGTCTCTATTCTCGAATATGTGTAAAAATATACTAGCTCTAATGTTTACTTGAAAATCATAGCACGGAAATCAAAATATAATTTGGCATTTAATTGTACTAGCCATCATTAACTCTGACTGTTAGTCTAATCCACCACGCCGCAATTCCTTCATCCCTCCTTCTGTTCCTGGGCTATGTGTAGTATACGTAGTAGTTAATCACTCCTCTGTTCCGTATGACAGTTAAGCTCGGAATCTTTCGTTGTATGTCAACGGATGCACTAGCACTGATTATAATAACTCAAAAGCTAGCATTGAAAGATCGAAACACAAATGAAGGAACGACGTAATTATTTTTTTCTTGTCCGAAGGTCAATATATAATATATACATACAGCATTAGCTGTCGTTTTTATCCTTTTTTCCACACTTGCCCTAGGCTGGCAATCGCATTAGGCATTGGTATATTATTTATTGCTGATGTACTTATTGCACTCTCCTTTACCATTTGTGAATTAACTACATTTACAATATGCCCACTTGTGGTAATGATATCCTAAGGCGGTAAATGTATTTGAGGGCTTTGTATTTGAGCAATGACATTTTAAAATTCTAATTCTGACATACCATATCTCGCTGGATCTGGAGCCTGGGACTAGTAGGTACTAACGATAAGTGGCAGCTGAGGGTTACTCTGCAGAATATTACCTGAAGGCGTGTCATCCCAGCACAAAGAAGCTTTAACGTATCAATACTGAACTTATATATCTTTATATGAAATTATGTATCTATGTTAAAAAAGGAGACACAGGCTCCATACGATGGATGAGTTATATAAATTATTAAATTATCTTCAAGTAGCCGAGTAATCGTCTGAAAGAGCTTGTGCGGAGATAAGAATGAATTCTGACTGCAATCTGCCATCAGACTCTACTGCGGATTATAGGATTATGAACAGATGTTTATGTAGGCATTCATTGAAATTCGATTATCTGGACCACTTAACTATTTTAAGTCTGTACTTCCTTTCTCATTCACATGAGCAATTAATGGTTCGTCAAAACTGTGTCAAATTATTTTCCTGATATCAAAATCAATAATTATTCTAATATGCATGTAATACTGGTATGGTCTGGTCTCGTGTATCTTCCTCGTACAAGTACAACGCCAAACCAAGTCGATTTATGCAACGATTGAATGAAATGTCTGAGTATATTAATGTTTGATATTTTAAGACCTTTTAAGTTTAGCCATATTATTATAAGATGAAGGATGGTAAAAACTGCAAACTATGCAAAAGTCTCATGAGCAATGCCGCAGCCGCAGTCTTAATTTAACAGCTCTGTCTACAGTATGTTGAAATTATCTCGTACATAGATACTCAGATAAGGGAGATTATACGTTATAAGCAGAGGCAATCTCTCTCTCTCTCTCTCGATCAGTGGCACAGAGAACTACGTACATTAAGTCGGTGCATTCACAACTGGTATCTAAATTCGTATTGAGCTTAAATGATTGATAGCGATAATTGCATATATACGTAGTCTTTGGAAATACACTTGTAGACAGCGACAGCTAGCATTTAAAATTTGATATTGTTTATTCTTTTTTTATTACGGATGCACACAAGGTTCACACAGCTAACAATGATTGATGTAGCTAAACAATACATTGCCAAGTGTACAATTAAAATTTATTGATTTGTTTTATCACTCGGCAGCTCAGATAAAATTAATTCCTGGCTGTAGATATTCGCGAGAACTTCACGTACTCCAGGAATAGGAACAAATAATAGCGACTGCCATTCAACGGAAAATGGCATTATTAGATGCACTCCACTCCCATATGCATGGAGATATATGTGACTTTGCGACTTGCACAAGTTTAAGTGCTACACGGGGTTAAAATTTACGCTTCAAGCTACCTTTATATTTATGCACATGTGCTATAACTTCCTTCATTGTTTCCTACTTTGAACGTTCAATATTAGCAAGTGCACAGATACGATAAACTGCTGACTGGCTGTTGATCACCTCGCTCTTGTAGATAACAACATGACAACACAAATATATTGCGAATTACTTTACAAGACGGTTTCTAATTTTGTTGCTCATTCTAACGAGAAATTAGCACAACATGTCAAAGTTTCACCAACATATCATATTGTCAGATTGTCACATATCAAATCCAACTTGTGACAGAAAATATTCTAACTATAAGATTGAAAGAAGGAACAGAAGGATAAGGCACACGTACACGTGTAGACCTTTCATTTATTATTGGCAAAAATCATTTTATTGCTCCGAAATAATTCAAAGCTGTACATGAATCACAAGTGTATGTGTGATTCATTAAACTTAACCATAAACCCTTGTACGCGTGTAATAATTATGAACCTTTGGATGGAATGCTTCAAAAAAAGGTTACTGAGAATGGAGAATTATTCAAGTCATAAAATGGAACATGCATTTTTAAAGAATGGATTCGAGAAATCTTGTTTTTTGCTCGTGTCTTCTGGTTAAGCATTCATTGGTTTTTGCTGTTAGCCCATTCCTCAACGAGTTTTACATAACAATCACAATGAACTTAAACTATGAAAATTACAATTATGTAAGATCCATCAACTTGAGTCATGTACTAGAGATATGCAGTGCTTGGGTGACTTGCTTTTAATTCCACTTGTACTCCTACGTAGGCTTTTAAAGAATTTTTAAACCTTTGCAAATTTTTTGCTGTGAAGATAGCAATCATCCACCTTTTTTTTGGGGGGAGGGGGGAATTTTGTTATTGCGTAATGCCTTGTCAAATTAACCTGACGTAAGATGTAGCATTGAAAATTCCCTTTTATTTATATCAAAGTATTGCAGCGGGGCAACGAACGTATCCATTAAAATCTTAAATTAATTTCATCTCACTCAATGTCGTACCTCTCCTATGGTAGTGCTTAGAGTGACGTGACAGACATACTCGTCGGGTACAAGTACAGCAAAACACAGTGCTCAAGCAAGTAGGAAAAATTTAGACCGTAACAAAATAAGTGCAGTTAATGTGCAGCACGCGTCAAATCATATGATTTTGTGCTACACCTGCAGTCTGCATGGTTGTGAACAATAATTACCTATCAAATAAATATTTGTGGTGATTTAACTTGCGGTTTTACAAATGCATATGTATGTATAAGGACAGGAATCAAACTAGACTGATGCCGGCTATATTATCAAAACTATTAACTCAGTGACAATAGAGAATAGTGAGTATAGATAATTACCTATATAAAATGTATAATGTATATATACAACATCAGCTGTACAAAGCTGCAATTTAAATTCTTTTGAAGAGATGGAAACGTGACATGCACTTGTGTAGGTGCATACTGATCTGCCTACAATCGGCGCAACAATAGTCATAAAACAAAATCAATGTTAACAATGTACAGTTGCCTCAATCAGCAAACAATTTGTATAAACCCAAACTTAATATGCGGAACAAATGACGAATTTTGCTACGTATCCTTCAATTAAAACACGAAAAACTACAATCGCAATAAATTGCAATTTCACCATACCGATTAAAGGAAAACAAAACAAACAACAATAATAATCAATAAATTTTGTATGAACGTTTAATTATTATATAGGTACCTATAAACGACGCATGTCAAGTACTTTTGCAAAATGCTATAGTAGACGCTTAATACATACATGTGTGTATTAAATACTGACGTATCTCGGGACATTCAAAAAATCAGGTTCAATGTTGAAAAACATTTTGTAATCTGCTCCACGGCTTTTTTTCTGTACAGATATATCTTTGAAATGTAAACACTTGAGTGTGCCCAGTCGTAAAAGAAATACTTGGATTATATAAAATTTTATTTTTACTTCACGTCATAAAAAGGACATAAAATTGTACAGGAATGTTACACTGTCATGTCGTATTCCTCCTTGTAATTTATCCTATGCATTACACTGCAAATGCTATGCATTGAGGGCACATGTAGGCCGAGCCAAAAGTCAGATGTCAGATAAAATGGTAAATAGTATCCAAATAGAAAATCATATAGGAATGCATTCATATCAAATAATAATTCGTATATATGGTATACTTGAGAGAGAACAATGCCACTGATACATCCAAGTAAAACAATGGATTTTGACTTTTTAAACCATTCACTATTATTCATAGACACTCACTCACTCACTCGAATTACAAAACAACGTCATATATAGCATTCGCATCCCATCCAAGTATGTAGCTACCCATGCTTGACACTTGCTTGTGTCAGTCCTCCTGCCTATTCACTATTCACACTTGGTATTGTGAAGAACCTAACCATTATTATTTATTATTAGTTGTGTTCTTAGTTAGTCGAGGCTACAACTGTAAGCAGCTAACAGGAGCAATTTTTAAAAGATACATTAGCTCCAATCCAAATCAAGTCCGCAACCAATGCAAGAGTAAGCATCGGATTACACAGACAGTCTCAAAGTGAAAATTCAGACATTTCTGTCTGAAATCAATACATAGTAGTAGTCATTTCATCCCGTACTCCGTACCCCAATTTAATCGTCTTTATAAATAATGGACATATTGTGCACATATTAACGTAAGCCTGACTCAATACCTAGTTACTCATTTCCTCCAGTTTCGAACGTGTACATGTATTGTCGTTCCGTTGTCTTGTCTTCTCGTCGTTCAAGTTGAAGTTGACGTTGTCTGTGTAGTCAGTCACTTACATTTTGTTTGGATATCATTGACGACTGTTACGGCT
This sequence comes from Ptenothrix huangshanensis, assembly GCA_036851915.1. NCBI lineage: Eukaryota > Metazoa > Arthropoda > Collembola > Symphypleona > Dicyrtomidae > Ptenothrix > Ptenothrix huangshanensis. The sequence goes on along the minus strand of JAAXYX010001732.1, from coordinate 16,018 downwards.
ACCGTCACTCCAGATCAAGAAGCAAACATCAAACATCAGAAACGATAGTGCGACGAGGAATTCATGCTACCCCTATGTGTATATACATAGCTCCTTGTACTCGTGCAGAAAATAAGGAATAATTTGCTCTGCATTGATTCACGACCGTGTTGTGTAAACTGTTTGTGGAACTCTGCTGCTGTTCAGGTTGGTGTCTGGCCTGGCCTGTCTTGGCTTTGCTTATGGCTTGACTTGACTTGTCTTGACTTGGCCTGGCCTGTCGTACCTTCATCATCACTTCTTTCGTGCCGTAAAGAGTTCGCTAAAATGAAAACGTAGGAGAGTATCTTTGCCACTTCACTGTCGGTATATTATACTAGTTTTAATATCTATAATAATTCCATAATAACCAGATCCATCCTTCGTGTCACGATACGTAACTAAACTGTCATTACATAAATACGAATGCACGTTTTATATACATACACAGTACTCTTCCATTGCATTTGCAAAGCTAAACAGAACATTCATCAGAGAGACATTGCAGATCAACAGGAAAATTTCTCGATATGTACATAATTAAGATATTCCTGTGATCATTCTGTGCTCATTCAATCCATCTCAACTCAGTCCCATAAACGTGGAGGAGAATTTAGACAATAAGCATGTGTTGAAATTGAGACCAAGCGTTAGAGCAAGCTTGTGCTGCACATGTCGTATATTTTGACATTGTACAATCACTATTGTAACGATAAACAAGTAGCCGTGGAAATCCATGCAAATTGAAGAAATCCATCAGTTTGGATTTAACTGGAACTCATACTTTAGTGTGTAAACGGATTTTTGCTGAATATAGCGAATAGGTTGGAGCAACAATAAGGTGGAAAAGGATATACTAATTATAATGTGTTGTTTTTTGCACACTTGCAACGCAAGCAGCACACCAAGCAATAGTAACTAGTGAGTAATAATTCCACTCTGAGTCATACCATATCCAGTACACCCGCCCGCGCTGTGTTCTTCGTGGATATGTAAACCATAAACAACCAAATCAAATATTATTATTATTTTACCATCGCGGTGATTTAGTGAGTGCTTTGTGCCAGTCGATCATCAATCATATCGTCTCAAGTGTGTAGTGTGTGTCTTGATCAGGATAAGCAACGTTACCTAGTGCAATCATCTTAAAGTTACCGTGATCCTAAATTCCTAATTGGTAAGAAAGTTACATTTAAAGAATGTGTAATTGCTCTTAAGACATTAGAGAAAATAAATAAGCTAGTAGTTATTGCAATAAGGAGCTAAATGCAAACTGCACAACANAAGCAACGTTACCTAGTGCAATCATCTTAAAGTTCCGTGATCCTAAATTCCTAATTGGTAAGAAAGTTACATTTAAAGAATGTGTAATTGCTCTTAAGACATTAGAGAAAATAAATAAGCTAGTAGTTATTGCAATAAGGAGCTTAATGCAAACTGCACAACAAACAGTGATCAAAAGTCCTTATGCAGTCGGAATTGTGTTTTTATATTTTAAATGTGGTACATGGTTATTTTCGTAATTATTCTGTCCTTTTACGATAGCCAATTAGTAATTTTGCGTAGCTTGATTTCGTTTTTTCTTAAATTGGAATAGGAAGATTATTAAAATGTAAAACACTGTGATTTTATGTACGCTCTTTGGCAAGGCACCAACAAGATTTACAGGTATTTTAGGCATGGTGTGGTGCAAATGTTGTGGTATGATATAAAATAAAAGAATTGGACTCGTGAAGGTCGACGGTTTGCAGTCAGCATAGCTTTGATATTGTAATTACTGTAGTAGGTAGGTTTTTTGCCGTAACGTGGTCGTAGCCGTGTGCGTGACAGATACAAATTCAAATTGAAGCGAAAACAAACACTTTAAGAGCTGTAACTACTACCTACGCTCACATGTATTTAAGTACTTCATGTTTACATTGGAAGCGATTATGATAATATAAATAATGATGGAGATAAATGTATAGCATTTTTTGTCCCAATCGTAAAACTTGGTTCTTCCTATAAACACACCAAAGCCAGATTAAATGATTTGACACAAATAACACGCACATAAAAACTCTGACCTACTAAGTAGGTATATTCATAGGAACAAATGTCAAAACTCAGAACTTCGTAGTAGATTAGCATATAGAATAGTATTGTCTCGTATGTAGTATGGAAAGTTGAGCTACATATGTAAATATATAGCTAAGTAATGTAACAAGTTCCTACTGCACCGACCGACGATTAGATTTAAAAAATTTTGATTATTGATTACGAGTCAGAAGAATCGTCTTTGTATCATCATCCCGGGTTTCAAATTACGCGACACAGTATAACGGACGACAGTTAACGAGTGACATGCCGTGTGCCTCCAATTTGTTTTGTTCAATTATTAACAATCACAATGTGAAACTCATCAAGAAATAAAAAGGCGTACAACGTCTCATGTGGACGATTTATGAGAATTCGAAACCTCAATAAGAAAAAACGTGGGTGCATTTTGGAGTTGATAGCGAAGCACATTGTTCTCGCACTCAAGTCGCTATTCGTCTCGGTAGTGTTGGAAATGACCAACATCGAAGCTACATATATAAATTGAACATTAAAAAAAATCCACGCTATTCGCACTCCCCTTCCATGCCATGGTTGAAAGTTGAAATTGATACTCAACGCATTTTTTTGCTAGTCCAAGCATGAACCTTATTGACTTGTGTCTTAATATCATGCTCACTTGTCTTAATTAGCACTTAGTAAGAATATCAGAATTAGCACGTGAGTGCATATTGCGTCAGAACTGCATAGGAGTAAGTAGTAATTAATTGTGGAAATGGAAATTTATTAACAGTCAACTTTCTCACTTTGTCGACTACGACAATAATTATATAACGAGTCTGTTGTAGACTGTAGCCCACAGGCCAAAGTCCACAATTATTGTACCTACTTCCACATTTAGTGCCTTCGTGTCCACTGTGGTCTGAATTTTCCAACCCCGCTACATGGTCGCTAAAATTATAGGTAATATGTATGGTAGTAGGTACATAAAATAATGCCGAAAATTTCCACTCGGCATGGAAAGTCTAGGAGTGGACCAAGGTTAAACGTGTTTGATTCAAGACCGCATGCATATTAGCAGTCTTCGTAGTCATAATACCGAAAATTAGTTTATCTTCTAAGCCGAGTCATTCACCATTTAAGTTGAGGCCATTATTTAGATTATTTGAAACCAGTTTTACAGAGCTACGTGGTTCAATTTTGAAAAATTTCGTAAAATAGCGATGTAAACTGCGTAAATAAACTGAGCTATCGACGTCATCATACTGAAGTCAACAAATTGAAAATAATATCATCCTTTCAATGGCTGGATTATGTGATATTTAATTTAGATGGTAATAACAAATCATGTCCCAGCTTGAGCGTGAATGACTTGCCATTACGTATTTGCACTGATACTGATACGTTCGTCATTCATCCCTGTGAGGTAGGTAGCTCATCCAATACATTCCTAATTACAATAATAAAATTATCAACTGAATCCTACGTAAGCAAACCCTCTCAAAAGGGATTAAGGTGAACAGATTTTCCCACCTACACATAGCAGACGTAGTCGTTGGTATCAATTCAAATGACTCAATGGATTAACTTGGAAATCCGCGATTAAATAAGACATGTGTTTATGTCGTGAAACAATAAGTGTCTCCCACTTCCCACTAAATCCGTCGAGAACTTTCTGTTATTGAAATTGTTTACGTGCAGTTTTTGCAACAATCTCTGAATGTCACCCTTACGAATTGAAACACCTTGGATTATTTTAATTGCAAACGTTTTCGTTTTATTATATTATAATCCACCTGTGCACATTCCCACATGATTACTAGTAGAAAATTGGTTAGAGGAAACCGTTATGAAAAAAGGTATATTAAGTGAGAATGCACTACAGTGACTGCAGATTCACAGCAAAAAACGAACATTCACAAATTATTGAACCTTGCAGTTTTCTCTGATTCTGTGACTAATGACTGCATCATTAATACATTCCAGTGATTAGATTATGATGCTTCACGCATGGAGCACAAGCACGAGTACAAGTACAGAGTACACGGTACAAAAAACTTTGCAAGTAGTGACAGTTACAGTAGAACACGATATTGGTTGACCTGGACTACGAAAATCGAAGTAGTTTTATGTCACTGGACTTTTAGTTACCCCCTATGTTTAGAGGCATGTCTTGACTTCCGTCATCGCCCATCTTCTAGCAGTAACGGATAGATGCTCATTTCCTGATAATTCTAGTTTGGAACCTCGGAGGTGGGCGTCCTAATAATTTGTCCGTATATGTGTCTCCAATTGCACAGTCACATCACTGATTTTTTTCTATTCTACTCATTTTGGCACTAATGAATGGTAAAACTAGGGGAAGTGAATTTAATACGTGAGGTCATGATTGTACAGCTATAATTACATATAGGGATTTATATGTAAGTACTAATTACCATAATTTACACGCTGTAGTTGCAACATTCCATTTGTCGTGCAGCATGCCGATGCATGGAAATGATCTATAATGGATGTTTCTAGTAAAGAGAGCTTCGGAAAAAATTCCACAGTTCTAATCTACAGCTCAAAATTGAGGAAAGTATTCTCTCGCTCGGAAGGAATTTTACCTTTTACCAATTATTTTTTGGTATTGTTCCACAGATTTCAAAGATTCGCAGCTGTAACATTTCCATATTTCGGGTGACTAAAATATTTTACTACCAAATCAATAAAACAGGAAATACTTGCTGTTTCCTTACAAAAGTACCAACACATTTCATTTTACATTCTCGCGGAATGAACACCTTTTCGAAAAACGGAACTACCCCGAATACATAGAGCCAGAAAACATTAAATTATATGTCGATATTACTACAATTTGCCCGGTGTCGACGTACTCAATTTAATTTTGGGTTCCTGGAAAAATATATTTGTTATTTAATCTTCCCCTCACAAATAGGGTCAACACGCTTATGGATTTATCTAGTGTATCAGTGCAAGTTAAGAGCATAACTAATGTTATGACTCACGCATATCACGACACCGAAACTGAATGACAGCGACGTGCCCCCAAAACTTCCAATCAGACATCCGCATATTTCGTTTCGGCTAAATTTGTGAGGCAGCCTAATATAATGTGGATGACGTAAGCATTTCATTTTTTTAAAATGACAACTTCATCCCCAGTAAATCAGATAAAAAATATACATAGGTACCTTCATCTTCAAAGAAATTTTGATTCTTTGCTTCTGCCTTGCTCTCAGAAGATAAGAGGGGCTGATGACATGCTAAAGTACAAACGCAAGATACGCGTATATACGTAGTAGTATTTTCCAAAAGATTGTTTAAGCCTTTTGACATGAAGGACTAGCCAAGTCACGTAGCTCATCATCATGCCACGCAAATGTTAAAGAACTCTGACTCCAGATAACTGATTTGATGATCTGACAGGAAGTTGCTGAAAAATGTTCGTATTCAAATTTTGAGTTAAATAGGGATAAAATTAAGAATTAATTATTATGTGAACTAATGTCGTTGAATATATTAAGCTAAAAAAACTACATAATACATCCTAAAGTCCATCCGTTTTATAAGGAAATCCGAGTTCATGAACATAAAGTTTAAAAAAAAACAAGAAAGTTACTCTGAAAATAAAACTGGGTACGTGACTATAGTTGCTTTTACAGCAGCAGACTGCATGATCCTTATGGATATTCACAAGTAGGTATGAATATGGAATAATAAAGTATTCTCGAAAGAGTAACCTGATAGGATGAACTGAGGATCGTCATGTCTCAAATCAAATAGAAATAGAGTAAAATAAACGCTTCATCATCTTGTAGCATTCAGAATAGAAACGAAGCCGATGTAATAGTTTCTTTTCAAGGTGATAACTGCTCGCGGATATAAATGCATTTTGAGATTTGATTCGGTGTAGCCTGCTTTAAATCTATACTGTAGACTCTAGGTAATGGATAGACTCTGAAAACGAGATATTATGATGATGCAAGTTTGATGAACATAGCAGAGCAGGAAAATATTTATACAGATCCGCTCTGTTCATAATGTGTTGGCATTTGAGTGTGCGGAGCAAATTGCAAAAAGTTGTTCGTTTGCAATGGAGGTACGTATAGCCTGGACATTGTATTGTACATGTCATCAAGATATAATTACCTAGGTACCTACATACCTATGTAGCTCAGCTTTTATCATATCTACATAATACAGAGTTTGGGTACGTAATTGCCATGATGGTGTGATTAGAACTAAACTCTATGAAGTTTAGCGTATCCAGGTGGCTGGTGTGTTGTATAATAAGCTACAACCAAAAGTTATGCCATGAAAAGTTATCATACTCATTTCATTATCAGGTGTTAATATGCGTGAGCTACCGTCGTACCTAATATGATGATATTCTGTTGTTCCTCTCACTCTGTCTTTATTTTCACCAGGGAACTGGAGCTGCACAAGTCAAGAGGCAAGAGTCGAGGATTGAAAAGCTAGTTGGCTCATCCAGCCAAATTATTTTGAGACGCCGACTTCTTGCTTGTGACTTACTTACTAACTTCCAACTTCACATTACTTGGTCGGAGAAGAAACAAAGGAAACGCGTACAGACAGAAGTAAATGAAGAACTGACGTCCGTACTACGAATAAGGAATTTTAATTATTGTGTGGAACGACAGACAGTCAACGCTTACTCTTCATTTGACCTCTAAATTTATTCGTAATTTCGAATTTTATTTCCTCCGAGAGATACTGCAGTACAAAAAATCATTACCTATGAAGGAGATGCCTTCAAAAGCACTGAAAGTGAGTTTCTACATGCCTCATTACACAATTATAATAATACCAACGTGCTGTTCTCTTCCTAATTGCCTGATCATTTCAGTTTAATGGATCATCATGTGACAGCATTTATGACATGGCGACTCATTTATTTATCTTGAATTTGATAGATGGCTTTGGGATGCTTCAGACCAAAAGACCCAGAGCGCCGTACGTCAAAGGACTTGGAAAAAAGATTGAGCCTTTGGATGAAACATTACAATAAAGCAATCAAGATTTTACTATTGGGTGCGGGGGAATCTGGGAAAACGACAATTATTAAGCAAATGAAAATTTTACAACTTCAAGGGTTCAGTGAAAGGTAGGTAAGATTTTTTCCATCCGCCCTTTATCAAATTTTCAAACTCGAGTTTATTCCTCCATAATTAGTTAAGTACTATTATATCTACGTAGGTAGGTACATGTACTTGCACCGGTTGTGAGCAAGTATTATGCAATAATAAACCAGTTTATGCCAAGTTCAGGCTTGTAAAGTTTTATTCTCTAATTGTCCTAAGAAACTGAAAAAATATTTTATGGCCATTTATATTTAATTTTAACGCTTTAAAAAATGGCTTATACATGCAGCTGTACTTCCATGCAAGTTTTGAAAAGTATTTACGAAAGTAATGTTAATGTCTAAGTAGGTACTAATACGCTCTGGTTTGGATTTAGCTATTGTGTGAAGTTCATAAATGCAATAAACAGGCACTCTAGACAGAGTATATGTGTTTTAAATGCTATTTTTGTATTTGCTAGTGAAAGAATCGAAAAAGTTGATGACATCCGTGCAAATGTACTTGAATCTATAGTAAGCCTCGTGCGTCAAATGCAAATTTACGATATTCCACTTGGAAGCAAACATAATTTGATCAGTTTGGACTACATCCGATCCATAAATATGAAAGAAGAGTTTACATTTACTCCTGTAAGTACTTTAAATTTATCTTTTAATTACTTCTTTTAAGTTACACACCTATCTTTTCCCACTACCTGATGAGCTATAATTTGAGAACCAAAACGTTTTTGATCAACATACATAATAACTAAGTTATTAGCACGAGTCCACTCAAAAGCTAATTTGATAAAAAAATCAGGTATCAAATTTATTTCGTTTGAGCAGTAATAATACACAAAAAGCTGAGATTACCGTTTAGATTATTGTATCATTGATTTACTGTTGTTCTCGTGTCAAAATGGGCATGATTTCAAATCTATTTCAACCTATTTGTTCAAATTGTATCCAATTTGAATAGCTTTGCGTAATATTATTATGATGATAATTAACTTTGTCTAACTTTACACCGACAATCAAAAGATATCGCCCGATCATTAGCAAACTTATCATGTAATTACGTAAGTTTCATAATATAATTTTTATTTACAGAAATTTTTCAATCATGTTAGAAATCTCTGGGAAGACGATGGAATCCAAGAATGTTTTTCAAGAGGATCTGAATTTCAATTACCTGATTGTACTAAATAGTAAGTTTCGATTTCACACTTTATGACCGTATGTGAATTGAACTGACATGTTTGCAAAGTTAAGTTTACATTATTTCGGTTACAACGTACGATACGGAGGAGCCAATCTACAATCGAATACACTGACACACCTTCCAATATTTGAATATGGATCTCGTTTTATTGTTCGGTTAACTTTCAAAGGGGAAAAGTTATGCATACCTATGCATATCTATTTATTCTCAGTTGCAAACATTTTCCCCGTATTTGAGCAAACGACTAGTACCTACTTTATGCACATGCCAACGAGTAATAAATGACTTGAATCACGTGATATGTGCTTGAGGAAACAAGTTATAAATACAGTACAAGCAAAGTCATTAAGGACGTCCATAGTTTAACAATTATCTCAATGCTAAGTTCAATTCTTGTCAGCTCGTTATTTGGCAGTGTAATCCAGTTGCAAATAATGTGATTGTCTACCGCTTTCACAGCTGTTTAAAATACATACATCTAAATCCTTCACATCAAAAATCAATAGAATTTTAAAATTTAAAACTGATAAACCATTTTTTGCAATTTATACACAAAAGTAAATACGAACAAGTAATCTATATCTTGCCCGTATCGTTCAAGCGTCAGAAGGGACTTAAAAGTTATTTGACAGAATTTAGACGAGAAACACTCGATTCAATGGTGTGATGGCAGCACAAAAATAGAATAAACATGGGCAGACAAGCCCCTTACTCCATCTTTGATGGGCTTTCCACTTACTTAGCTATACTACCACATAAAGTAATTATATATTTTTAATTTTGCAGTTTTATGGAGCGCATATCAGAAGTTGGCGACCCTCACTATATACCTTCTGACCAGGTGGGAAAAACTAATCAATAGTAATTACTGATAATTAGATCAATTAAGTAATACTTTGACAACCTGTACTTGATAGTATTCTCTCGTCGTTTAAGATTATCGTTTGCTAATGCATCCCAAAACGTTTATCAGTTGTCAAACTATTGCAGAATTTGATAAATGCGGATGACACATTACAAACAATACTAATTCGTGGCTGATCTTTAATATCCTTCAATTTGTGTACACAGGATATTCTCTATAGCAGGAGGACCACTACAGATATACAGAAGATCGAGTTCACTATGAAAATTCCCCGGAAATACGGGGGTGGTACGCAAAATTTCTGGATGTTCGATGTTGGTGGACAGAGAGGAGAGAGGCGAAAGTGGATACAGGTATGCTACAAGAAGAATGAATTGAAATACAGATCATGATATGAGATAAATTATGACGATTCTATAGCAGGCATTTAACGTTAAATATACGTTGCTAACGAGAACTAAACTATAATTTTGCACGTGCTTTTCAGGTGTTTGATGGAATTAATACGATTCTGTTCCTCGTAGCGTGTAATACATTCGATCAGTATACATTCGAAGACCCGCAACAAAACCGGCTACAAGAAGCTGTTACTTTATTTCAGGATGTATGGTGTAGCAGGTGAGTCATTCAAACGCATACATTGTCATCATTATACCCAAATTAACTGCACACCGACAGCGCGTGCTCTTTGTGACTACTCGAGTACCGCCTATAAACGATTAACATTTTTCGAAAAATACGAATCGATACCATTCGAGTATTATACAGCAAACGTATTGTTTACACAGAAACAAGACTTGAACACAATTATGAAACATTTTTCTCCTTTTCATTGATTAAATTAAATTGCACGTAGGTTTGCATTGCCTATTACAAAACAACTCAGAAAAATGAAAAAGTACAGTCGTATACGAAATGTTTGGGTGTTTCGAATCATGTACCACATTGATTGTATTTAATAATAGTGAATTCCCACGTTTTCCTCATAATCACCATCATCCGTCCAATAGATTTGTCAATGTCTCAATGTATTTCGCATTTACATTCCTACCTCAATTTCACGTAAATTCAAACATTCAGCAATTATTGTTGCTCCACAGACGTTTACTATTTTTAAAATTTAAACATTACTATCACCCACAAATGGTGTTCTATAAATGCCATAATTATGAAAAACCTATTTATGCTTGTAACTATATGTGTCACTATGTACAATGTCAATCCTTTACTTTACAACGAACCATCGTATTGTGAACGACTTTTCTTGAAATGTTAGTATGAATCACATTCGCCTGAAAATAGAGCTGTAAACAAATACAATAATATACGCTATTCTATGCATACAAGTAAATGCTGAACTAGAATCAGATAAGCACTAGTTAATTTCAAAGTCACAAGCTCAGGCACCTGCGTCATAGCAAGAGTACATAATAACTCCACAATATTACAGCAATTAAAAGTTCGTTAATGAGACAATAATTATTTTTCAATCAGATTTCTTCAAGACTCTGGATTCATTGTCTTTCTCAATAAACAAGACTTACTGAAAGAGAAGATTGAATCAGGCGTTTCGATTGGGCATTACTATCCCGACTATTACAACTACACAGTCAATAATAAGGATGGAGACAATAGTGATGAGTACATCCGAACCCGATGCTTTATTCGTGACATGTTTTGGGTAAATAACTTCCACACGCTCTTACTCTTATGTAGATATTTTAGCATTTAACACTGTATAGGTAGGTACTACTACAATATTTGTGAATTGGAAGTATTTTCCTTACAATCCTATGTACATAACTTCTACATCACACAACTACTCTTTTAGAAAGAGTTGTTCATCGCTAGATCTGACGACTGAATTTGTACGACCATTATATTATTGACAGTAATTGAGAAGCGCCACACACTTTTAGTAACGCACGATACGTATAACGAATAGCGAGAACATTCCTCTCATTACCTATGAGTAATCATAACTCCTAATGTGTGCCACTAGTAACATGTGTATAAAGACTCAGCCATTCTTTTAAATTACATAACGTTGCAACATGTAGAACACGAAGCTACTTTATCCCCCGCATTCTACACAATCACATATAAGAGTCATTCTTGAAACTATAATGGATAACTTCGTTTTTCATTGAATTCGTATGTAGCTCCAACACACGCGAACAAATTACAAATCTGCAACCTTAATTACTGATGGTTTTAAACAGTCGGTACAGCTTTGCATGAGATTTACTGTCACTAGAATGTCATTCAGCTCATCAACATCAACTTAGCTTCAGGGAAGCCCCTCGGTCTAAGAGCAGATAGTTAAAGGCTTCAAATGCTACATTTTTTCATTTCCAAATGAACTTGTTAAACTACATCCTTAGAGCGCTTTCGTCACCCATCAACGCCGTAATAATTCTGAATTGACATAGAATTGTAAACGACCAAATAATAACCCGATATGGGTGCTACTACAGTTCTGAAATCATTTTTGAAACGAGATTATGCAAAGAGTGCCAACCCTACTAGACTAAAACTAGATTACAAAAAATATTGCAGTTTATTTTTCTCAGCAAGAAATTCAAAACACCTTTATGAAAGGTATGGATGATAATTACACAATTATATATCTACAATATAGCTTGAAGTCGTAAATTGCTAATTAATCTTTCCACAAGGGAATATAACACGTTTTACTCATTGCAAAAAACCCCTAGCTACAACGGCGTCAGTTGGAGTAAGTGTAAAATGCGTAGGAAGATCCAAGAGAATTAATTAGTAAATCACTCATCGTTATCATCCTTAGACATTTTGACAACTCGTCAATTTTTTTATTTTTGAAAATTCGAACTCTTGCAGAAACACTACGTTATAATGTTAAACGGAAAGCAATCTTGATACGAAAAAAATACACGGCATACAACGAGTAATCAGTGTAAGGGTAATGCAATAGGACTTAAGTACAATGACTTGGAAATGAAATAATAATCCAACACGAAAAGTTCCTCGCTTTTCAACTACTCAACCTGACAAATATGATTTTAATTCTTTCTTGGTAAACAAATTTACGTTTCAGACACCAAATATGACCTTGTAGTAGTAGGCTAACGCAAATCGCAAAATAATGAAAACTAAACACACATTACCTAAATAGAAACAGTTGCGAAGTCTTATTTTCGCAAACCTTCAACATAGACAAATGGACAATTAACAAATTACGTGATTTGTCAGAGAAAATTTTGTGGAAAAGCAAGTTAGCCTTCTATACTACTCTTACCGCTTCTTCGCAATTATGTTTACGTGGACGCATATTTCATAAACTTGACCTTTACACAACCAGCCGACACAAAACAAAGTGAAAACAAGCAACCAAGCTGCACAATCAGCACAAAGATAGACTCTAGCCGGATGTTGTCTTACAGCAACGTCAACACTTTAACCATGATGTCATTCACACAATTAGGGAAGTACCTTACACTGAAACTTGCACTGATGTGATTTCCCAACCAAATATCTACGCAAATAATTATGTGTACTAACGACGACAACAATGAACGCCTTCGAAATTGCTCTACAACAGCATTATCATGTTCGATTTTTTTGTTTGATTTTCAGTATGCTAAGAATCATGCTCCAGCACCACCACCCCGGAAATACAGTGTAGGACCTGGTTTTATAATGATTCCTGAAGAACCTCCAAGACCACCTCGGGAATGCTACTGGCATTTTACCACAGCTACAGATACTGACAATATTCAACACGTTATGGAAGATGTACACAATATGATTATTAACCAAAATTTAGATAGACTCGGTTTAACGTAAAATAGCTTTAAGTACTTAAATTTGTAACGATGTACCTAATTTTTATAATTTTATTTATTTTCGAACAATGTAAAACTCGACTTTCAGTTTTGTGAGAATAAAATCTCATACAAAAACTTTTACACATAACTAACTATGTATCATGACCTCTAGACTGCATTTTATTCCAAGGCTCTACTAGATAACTGCGCACAATTATCTACTGAAAGCGAATGCTTACTGTTTGCTATTCTCCACGTTTTATTGGAATCAGTGACAGACAAAACAATATCGCAATAGTATACCATACTACAGATAGTTTATTCTCAAAGAATGTATCTACATTTACAACTGGGCGTACATTGCAGTTCAGTATTTTGCAAGAAAATGACATAGTTTGATAAATTCAGTTGGAAACAGATTTAATTTAATTGATTACCGTTATGCATCTAAATTAATCCCATCTCATCAACTTGACTCTGGTCGACGGTCCTATTTGATTAAACAGCTTCGCTGACTAAACTTGCGGAATTTTAAATTAAACCGATCCCCACGTACGTGACCCATGTCTGCCAGGATTGCGTGGTACGTCGTCGCTGGGCGGTTCAGGTAAAGCATCAGGGAACACAAGTGGGGGCTCTGGTTTTGGCTTCGGACGAGAAGATTCGTGAATTTTAACTTCCGTAAAGTATCCATAGGGTGGTCGCACCATTTTCAATTTCTCAAACATACACGAATCAAACACAGCTTGAGTGTTCCGGCATCTGCATTAAAATAATAATGAGCACACTGTTAATCTTGTCAACATTTCAAATTATCATAAAATATCAAGTCAACTCATTTTGTTTAATCCATAATTGCAAAGAATTAAGTTGGTACTTATACCTACACTTGTTTCCAATTTATCCAACATTACAAGAACCTGAATAAACCTGAATGTAACGGTCACTCCTAGTACAATGAGGATGAAAGCACTCAAAGGAAAAGATGTGTCATGTAGCCTCCACTTAAAAGCAAATTTAGGAATGCACAATTCGGAAAACCGTAAGTGATAACACGGAATCAAACTTGAGTTACATAATTAAACGATATTCATAATTGCTAAAATGTCTACCATAAATTTCAACGTAATACATTTCTCCTGGTATATAATAGGACTCTAATCACTTAATTATAAGGGAAGCAAACACAAGCGTGTATAATGACAATAATGAATAAGCATACAAGCAGCAACGCACCGTAATACGCAATACTTTACTTTAACAAATAACATTTCGAAGTCCAAAATAAGCTAAAAACATGGAAGTTATTGGACTAACTAAACGCATATAATTAAGAGGTACATTATAAACTCACTTCCTACATTTGCCAGTCCTTTTTCTATGTTGAAACCATCAAAGACACAAAAGCCATCATTTAATAATTCCGTGAAAACAAGACAACTACAACGGAAGAACAGTATTTTGAAAAACACGCTTTGATGCCTGGACGTCTTTGCATATTGACTAATACCTATATGTGTAAAACAACCAGCGCAACAACTCATCCATAATAAAGCCATAAATCTGGCACGAAAATTATCCATTTCATATGTACAAGAACCCCATAATCTATTCACTATCTGTCAATGGGTAATCTAGTACATACTAAGATATATTCAGCAATTTCGACCGTGCGCCCCATAACATCACATTAACTTCTTTTTTACTGTTATTTCATATTACAGAATTCTGAATTAGTTCCTGATTCGAAATTCAAATCCACAGCTTACAAGACGATGGTACATGTGTTCCTCTAGGGTATGGGAAAAATGTAAAACAAATCTTACCCCAATGAATTAGTACTGAAACGAGACCAGCAGTAAGCTTTAAATTTCATAAATGTGTAATAATATCGTACCATTCGATAGAGTAATGGGTAATCTAACTTTCACAAATATGTAGGTACTTGGAAGTGCATTAATAATAGGCACTTAATTGTACAAAAAGCAAGAACTAAGTAAGATACCAATGACATGAAGAAACACGTGCAAGGCTACGGGCTTTTCGACTTCAACCTACGAGTCTGAGATGACGAGACAACCACTAATAGAAATTTCCTATTCGTTCCACATGAAATTGGAAGACATCCTAAAATTACTGGCAATTAAGAATCGTTGAAAAAAGCTCAATGTACACATTCGCAACAATCATCTGATAAACATCGAATCTTGCTTACATTTTTATAGCCGGTGCATTGACAACCATCATAAGTAAGAATGAATTACTCTTCCGAAATACTCACCGTTTTCAGCTGAATCATAGTCTCTTCACTACTCAGCTCAATTACTAGATGAGCAGTTATGAAATACATTCGTCGATGAAGAGTCAAAATGACCGAAATCCAAATGCCGCTAAAAGCAATACGCACTAAATCCAGTAAGGTTTAAAATCACAATGACCTAAATCCATATCCAAACTAATGGATTTAGGTCATTTTGATTTTGAGTCGCATTGGACTTAAGTTGCCTTGCCTTTTGATGCATTTGGATTTAGGTCATTTTGATTCTTCATCGACGAATACGAAATAAGCATAATTATCTTACTTGCGACGAAGGAGTTACTAATCCATTTACCCTAAATAACTAATAGCTTTTTACACAATTCTTAGTCTGGTCCCAGTTTCAATAATTCATGCTCTAGTTTTAAATGTGAGAATACATAAACGTTTAATTTAAATTAGGCATATCACGAAGCTAATATTACCGGTATGATCTGAATAATGTATGCATGTAAGGTGTTAACTTGAAGGGCATCAATATACACAGCAGGGATAAAAAAAAGCAGCCGGGTTATCGCGAGACTTCAAATGACTGCAGAAGACTACAGATGAAATTAATTTTTTGGCCAATGTGATATTTACAAGCGTCACAGAAGACACACGTAAAGATAACAGATGTACACAATTTCCAGACTGAACTACAAGCTCGAATGATTTAATTCCGAAA
>JAAXYX010001731.1:0-21016 GCA_036851915.1 Ptenothrix huangshanensis | reverse complement strand
TTATTTCGTACTGCTGACTTTCTATTGCATTGGGTGCAGTAGCGATTCTAGGTTTTACCGAACAGGCGGGCTTTCACAAATTAGGGGCGTACGTATCTGCGACTGAATTTCGGGGGTGCTGTGTAATGGTGAATGGAACTCTTTCAAATTCATACTTTTTGAAGACTAATTTTTCAATTAACATATTGTGCAAAAGGTATAATTTTTCTAATTCCATCAACAGTTTTCGAAAATGTCCAATTTTTTCAATCAACAACTTTTGAAAAGATAAAAATTTTCCAAGTAGCACCTTTTGAAAATGTCCAACTTAGTTAATAAAAACTTAAAAAGTTTCGATTTTTGCAAATTAACATTTTTGAAAAGTTTCAATTTTTGTGGTTTTGTACCTTTTATAAAGTTCTAATTTTTCCAATGAACATTTTTTAAAAATGTCCACCAATTCCAATTTACACTTTCCAAAATTCGGGGGATGTTTCAGCATCCAAGACCAAAAGCACCTACCCCAGCTGAGCCCCTGCACAAAAATTCAAAACTGGTGTCGTAAAAATCATAAAAAGAGCTTTTACAACGCCTTTTGAAAATATTGCCACACAGCGCAGCGCCTGCTTCACCTCCCCTAGAGTCGCTACTGATTGAGTGTTGACTTGACTTTCGTAAATCTGGTGATTATGTTGTGATAACGTAATGATGAACGTTTCCAGCCAACTCTAGCTGATTTGCCCGATAAACACTATAGTCATTATTTAGTGTGCTCTCGACTTACCTTAAACTTTCGTCAGGTAATCGGAAAGTGTCAGTAAATTCACACAAGTCAACCCGAAGGCTGCAGTACGAGGTAAGTACTTTATTACAAAATGACAATTACTAATTCAAATACAAGGTTTCTACATTGGTAAGGGTAATAATAATTTAGATTCCATTTTCATTTCTAGATTGCAACATTCGACATTCAAAATTGTAAATTACTACCGCATTGACTATTATTCCAACTGTAACTCCAACGCGTTGACGAAACTGACGATGAAGGATGAGATGAGTGAGATCGGTAACGGTAACGATACCATAGTTTATGTTATACGACTACTTGACTATTTTATGCGGATCTTGTTTGCTCTTGTTTTAATTCCAATTACTGAAGACTAACAACTAAAGCATTGACTGCAGGCGAGGGAAAATGGCATGTTCCAGTCATAGTCTTTTAATTACTTACCAGCCATTTCATGCCGTAGTAAAATGCTACTGGTGACTAGTAAGTAATAATTACACCCTTGAGTGTATATCATTACTTGATAATTACTAGGTCAGCTCCAGCATCAATAAGCATTACTCCC
Source organism: Ptenothrix huangshanensis (assembly GCA_036851915.1). Taxonomy (NCBI): domain Eukaryota; kingdom Metazoa; phylum Arthropoda; class Collembola; order Symphypleona; family Dicyrtomidae; genus Ptenothrix; species Ptenothrix huangshanensis. The sequence goes on along the minus strand of JAAXYX010001731.1, from coordinate 19,685 downwards.
TGATTAATTTCAATTGTGCACAGTGACGAAGTTTTACGTAAGCCAGAAGTCTTTATCCTTAGTTGTTAGTTGTTAGTTAGTATGCATAATACAATAAGTTGCTAATTATATGCACCTAAACCTCAAGTGTATATTCCCTATGATTATCATTGCAGGGTCAAGCGAAGCCAAGTCAAGTCCGAATTGGAGACAAGAAAGAATCTGAACGAAAACTGAAAGAGTCTTGTCGTTGGCTTTGGCTTTGGATTTCGTTTTTACTGCAATGAAGTATGAAGCCGAAGCAGTCGAAGTCGAAGTCGACGTGAAAAGTCGAAGGCTTCAGTGATGCATATGAACTGACTTTAAAAACCCGGTTCGGATTTCGGAGAGTTCTGGATTCCCGTCACGATACCCTACCACAGTACAGTATACCGGTAGTAGAACCAGAACCAGAACCAGAACCGGAGCAAGAACAAGAACAGGAGCAAGAGCTACGAAAGCCCGAGACGAGGAACGGAGTCAAGTCAGTCCAGTGCCAGGCCAGTTGAATCCGTTTTCGTTTCGGTTTCGGTTTCCCTTTCAGTTTCCACTTGGGTTTGGGCATTTTGGTGCAATGGAATCAGAAGGAGAAGTACAATGGCAATGGCTGTACAGATATTATTATATTCCTGTACCGCATGGTCTCACACATTTACACTCAACCGAAACCCAAACGGCTTTTCACACTTTACGTAATCATATCCAGTCTCGTCCACTCGTAGTCTCTTCTCCATTCACACAATCTTAGCTTCCTTTCCTTTCCCTTCCTGCAATACAGAAATTGCATATAAACTGAGGCAAAACAGAAGGCAGGAGTGAGATCAAATCACGTCAATTCAAGTCAAGTCAAGCCAAGCCAACTCAAGCCAACTGAACTCAAGTCAAGTCAAGTCGAATATAAAGAGAAATTAAATAAATTCCTTGTTCTCACTCCGGTTCACATTCTACTTGCGGTTCGGATTCTGATCCTTATATCTTCTTCCTGATTGTCCGTTGGAATTTCCAATTCAACATTTCTTGGACAGACGAACTGCAGGGTGGACGGATCGCATCTGGGTGTCTGTCCTTTCAATTTTTCATTTCGTTTCAATAATAACGTTTTCCAACAAAGCAAAGCAAAGGAAAGCGAAGCAAGGAATTTAATATCAAGATAAGTCAGATCGAGGGTGCTAATTATTTAATTATGGAACCATCAACTTGGAAAGGCTGATTATAAAGTGGATTAGGAAGAAAGAAGGGAAAGTTCAAGTTACTGGCTACCTCCATAAGGTTTATTATCTTAAAGAATACTATTAAAAAATAGTTACTACTTCGTGTCTTTGTGATGTGATTATAAAATTTTCGATGTGACATAAAAGAATTAGACCAAAATGTGCCAAAATCTGGAACAGAAACGAGATCAAGATCAGAATTAAAATTATAACTAGGATTAAAATTAAACTAGAAGAAGCTTCTCATTAAAATTATCAATTACCGAGAGAATCCTTTGAAGAGAAGTAATAATCAATAATTAAAACTACAACATCATCATTAATTATAATTATCATCATTCTCTTGATTATTGCACAAAGAAGTAATAAAAAGGAGTACTGTGTCACTGATCCTGAAAGAATGTGGACAATTGATGATGAGGATGATACAAAGGGCTCCAACATACTAGATGAATTTGACAATAGCGATTTACGATTTGCACTCCTTGCTACTATCACGGAGAAGTGGAGACAAGTGAACGGGTTGGGGAGAAAGATCGAAAAATGAGATTGTGTTCAAAAGTCATAATTGAGATACGGATGCGGATACTGCTACTCATCAAGATACTCAGCTCTCATAGTTACAATTACGATTACGACTACAACTACGATTACAATTACTACGGTTTCAGTTGCAGCCATCTCTGGTTCTGGTTCCTGGTTTGGAGTCGGAATCACCTTCCCTTTCCGGTTCCGGCACAGAGTCTTGCTCGACGAAAACAAATTGAAAGCTTGTCTTTAACGAGGGATCAAAATCAAGATCCAGTTCGATATCCACATCAAATTCAAAGTCAAAGTCAAAGCCAGAGAGAGAGTCAAAGTGAAGACAGGAGGAAGAGGAGAAGAAGGAGGAGATTGACATTGACGTGGTCGTGGACGTGGACGGGACCGCTAACAATACATTTTCTCTAGTGGACGGACGGAAACTATTTACAATTTTTTATATGAACTGCTTAGGACTTAGCAAAATGGGATCATTTGCGCACATGTATGATGTCGTCGTGTCCAAGATTACGATGAGTGACTTGCACTCGCACGACGGTCTGCCAAAAATTCCACCTTTGCCAATTTTTCAATGTAATTTCTCACCTGATACTCCCGAACATCGCATCTTCTCAGCTCAGCTGAGGAAGCAGAAGGAGGACTTTACCAGGGATATGGTCGACTATACAGCCAAAATGGAAAAGATTTACAAAAAGGGGTACGAACGATTATGTAATTATTTAAATACACATTAACACATGCTAGCTATATTTTTACACTTTTTAGCACAAATTTAAGAAAATGGCAACATATGAGTTTTTACATCATTATGCTATTATTGGAATTCGATGACTATATTATCAATTTATCAATATTATCAATGTTTCCCCCTAGTGGGATGGGGCAAAGGGAAACAGATAGAGTCCGTGTTGTCTGTTGTCTCTAAAGCTGAGGGAATGCCGGGGAGATATGAAATTGCTCTCTGGCTTTCTTTTTTATGCTATTGTCTTTTAGGTTCTCATTCTTTCAAGACACAAAAACGTTTTATACATAATTATCTTGGTATTTTGTAGAAACTTTTGCAGTAATTTGTTGTGATATTATTTTAAAGGCTTTTTAAATATGAATGTAACTAAAGCTGAATAAAATGTGAATTAAGTTTAGGAATATGCTTCTACATGTTTAGAGTTCAACGCAAATGATTTTCTTTGTTTTCGAATTTTTATGAAAATGCTTCTATGCATTTTAGGGATCACCATTTTGAGCATTTTTAAAAACGACTTAAAACTGGATTTGACACATTTTTGAAAACGACTTTTAGTTGGATTTTATGCATTTTTGAAAACGACCCGGTATTAAGATTTCGAGTATTATAGACTTGCGTTTTTTAACAATTTTATTATGATCAAAAAATGCAATCGTATATAATTTAAAATTTATATATCATATAAACATATAATTTAAAATTTTAAAAACTATTTGGAATTTCTTGCTCTTGATTTTTGCATTTTTGTGTACCTAGTTAATGCAGTTTCGATTTTGTACTAACATTTAATAAGTTTTTTGTATGCTGGATGTCAATGTTTTGCCTACATTAGTACTAAATTTCTGATTTTTATGTAAATTGCAGAGGCGATCACATACACACAAATTCTACACAAGGCTACCGAATAAAATCCTTCGGTTTCACGATCTCAACATGGGTAACAAATGACCTCTTGAACATCAAAGTGAAATTCTGTGAGCCCAAGACCAAAACTCAGGTGATAATGAAGCGGTGTCTGAAACGGAAATTTCGTCTGGAGACCATTGGGACCGAGTTCACGGTCACCAAGTGGTTGTTTATCAAGACACCGTGGAAGGTCTATGCCAAGGATCTTGTGATGGAGCGGAATCACGAGGAAGATGATGGCAGTATTATCATTCGGGGTCCAGTTGCGCCACATGCCTCTTGTACTGTTTAACTACCAATAATAATTACCAACCTAATTAAATACTACTACATATACTCAAATAATAGTTACTATTTACATTCAACTTCATGTTACCTATTTCATAAAACTACTTTTAACTTTATTACTACTCTTTAATTCATACTAAGAATTATTAAATTACCTACTGAATATTTACTCAAGTACTATGTGGGCAATTGGAACTACCAATTACCGATTACCGCCATAATTGAAGCTATACCGCAAAGCCAAGCAACGCATCGCATCGGAACGCATCGCAACGCAAAACTAATGCTAACTAATAATTAAATACTAACTAACTAATGCACCAATACTTACTCACACACGGTTACGGTATTTGGTCTCCTAAAATTACACTTACCTAATCACATTTAAAACAAAATACACTAATTACTAATTAAACTAAAAAGGCAACTAAAATTAAGAAATTATGAACGCGATGCCTACACAAGCAGTTGACTACTGTTACCTAAAAAATTATACTAATAATAAGGATTTTTAACTCTTAATAAATGACTCTCAAATCTCCAGAAATTTTGAACAATAAAATAATATCATTTATTATTATCATCCTTTTATTGACTGCTCCTTTTTAAATTTTACTTTGACTTTGACACAAACGTAGAATTATTTTTGCAATCGATTAGTGGTAGTCGGAATAATTATTTTTACTCCATATAATGAATAATTACATTCATCAAAAGCCCCAAGCCTAAATCAAAATCAATTCAATATGATTAATTGTTATTAATTAATAAATCTTAATTAGCTACTTGTCTTACCCCAATTAGCTCAGGTAGGTACTCATAATTATAAATTCAAAAAAATTAACCGCCAAAAAGGACATCATCACACCACTGAGCGCGTGCTAGAATAATAATGTAATTAGAAGCTATAACACTAACTAGTAAGACTACTATAGTGACATTAAAATCTCCACTGAATTATTACTCGAAGTAATTAATAATTAATTACTTACATGATGATTGATGATGTTTGATAAAAGTGTGATCAATAATTACATAATTAATAATTATTATCTTTATCTATCACTATCCTATGTGAATTTTTGGCAGTAAACTTAATACGTAAGTGAATCTCGATTTCGATTTTGACTTGGATTTTATTCTGATATTGAAAATCCTACTATTCGTTTGTTCGAATCAAATTCAGAATCAAAACCAAGCGTCATAGTATCATTAATTAATATACATTTTTATCTTCTAGTGCGAAAAGTTAAGTCGTAAAAGACAACGTATAGTAAAAGGTATGTAATGTCAATGCCAATAAGTCAAAGTATGTTCACAGGTAGTCATAAAATAATTATTTCATCTATTAGTCTTAATTAACTATGATCTAGTTTCTACATCGGGAGCTGTAGTTGTAGTTCTGAACACCTTGACATTACTAATAATCATTCTAGGGATATCTATGCGATTAGAAAATCTAGATTTAAAAGCTTTATAAACTTGGATTGACAATGACATTTACATTGACTTTGGTGTCCTTTGCTTTCTTAAAAAAGTTTGAGCTTTAATTTATAGATTATAATTACATGATTCATTATTACTGTTACTTAGAGAATAATTGAAAATTCACAAGAAAGACATTGATACAGAATTAGAATAGAAAGAGGATTGTGATACAATTCTCTAGATACAATTAGTAATGTAATGCAACGCAATGTAATGTCATTGTAATTATAATACAGTTTCACTTTACAACTCTTAACTGTAGTCATGATCTATAATTTAGCTGCATTTAATTAACAACAGTATGTTGCCTTAAATAATTATATTGTGTACTATTATTACACTTGGCCGCTTTTCACTTGACGTGATTTCATTCCAGACTTTCTTGGCTTGGCTTGATTGGTATTGGCAATAGGCAACAGCCTGGCCTTGATCCAGACCTTGAGTTAATCCAGCTTGTTTACTTGTATTTGTTTTTGCTTGCGTTTTTGATTTTCGAATTGTGAAATCCTTGAAAAGCTTTCCTAGCATCGAAGGTTTGTTTTGACAGGTTAAGGTTGATTTACACAAGTAAGAAATAGTATTGCATTCGTATTTGTATTTGAGTATCAGCTTTCCTGCCTAAAAACTAATGGCTGATTATATAACTGCACCCACGGATACAGCACATTACATTTATAATTAGTTCAAATACAACTAGTGATCAAGAACCACCAGAATTACACTAACACCTATTCATTACTATATGATAAAGACCCCTGCTTAAGTTACATTCGATTTGTCACCTCACGTGTTAAGTATTAATTCGTCAGAATTAATAAACTACAACTAAAGTTCATTATTCCGTATTTACATTTTCTTCGTACACTTAATTTTAGATACCACAAAACAACATTTTAAAAGCTTATATGAATAGTAAATTCATTAATTACAAGTTTCAAGTTGTATACTTGTGATTACATAATTAAATCCAAAATTATGTATACTTTTTTTCTGTATCTGTTTTTGCCACATAATTACAATTATTTGACTTTTCTTGGCTTTCGTAATTGAAATTATTATAATACTATTCAATTACCTACTAAAATTTTCAATCCCGTAATTAATTCCCTATGTACATTTTATATTGCACTGTGTGTGTTGATAGTCAGTAATAATTTCATACTTTAAAAATAATTATTCGAATTTCAACACAACTGTAATTATCTACACCAAGCATGCATATTACGTAGGTAATTATATTGTGTTTAAATTTTAAATTACATATTTACATTGAATAACATTATTAATTAACATTATTATTAACTTAACACTAATGACAATAAAATAATAATTTGTAATCAAATTGTCCATTAATATTATCATAACGAAGAACGAATTAATATCAAGTTATTAATTTGATCATCATTATTAACAATTGTCCTTAAATACTAATTATTGTTCCTCTATACACACTGTATAATTATTAGTAACTGTGAGTTTCTGGGTCACTGGGGAATTTGAATTGGATGGGAATTCCAATCCAAATTCAACGACCTGGCAATTAATGAATTAATGCATGAATACAAAACACTGAGATAAGTAATTATGTACCTAGACTACAGCTAAAATTACGAATGATAGTAAATACTACATATTACCTATGTAGTAATAAATTTGGTTTGGTTGGAGCAATTTAAATGTGATTGATAATTATAATAATCATTAATTAAAATTATTAGTACTAGTGTTAATCTACCACAACCTTTGTTAACTGTGAATAGGAATACGAATTATTACGAATACGAGTTTTACACTATTACTATCTAATAGCTAAATATTTTCGTTAATTAGTTAACTTAATTAAGTTAATAATGTAATTATAAAATGTATAAACGTTTTGTTAATTGAATTAATGAAAAGTTATTTTCTACTCACTGATCTAGCTCTAACGAATTGATTACTCTTCCTAATACATAATTATTACAAGAAAATCACATAGAAACTTACTATAGGTACTTTAACGTACTTATCGTTAATCTCATGACCACTAAATTACGACATTATTCAGATGTAATAATATTCTAAATAGAAATTTAAAAACACCATTAACTAGTTAAGCTATGTTAGCTACAATTGATTTTTAAGACTTAAGTAACACTATTATAATTACAGCTTATTTTTCAATCGTATCATTATTAGTCAGTTAGTATAATACTAGATCAGAAGTTAGATACAGTTAATCCTCTATTTGGTTTCGATTTACTGTTGATTGTAAAGTGAAGACGTAATTGTAGTAGCAGACGTAATTGTAAGACGCACGTTCTTGTTTCAAAAGTTTCTTTTCTCGTAAATCCCTCTTTAAAGTAATTACACATATTTAATTTTGAAAATATTATATTGCTTCAATAATATATTATGTAATTAGTTCGTAAAAATCTATTTTTAAAACCTCTTTTAAAATCACAAGTTTTTGATTTTTGATATAGACATATTATGTAATCGCAATAATACATTGTAAAATGTAATTCGTAATCGTAATCGAAGGGAAAATTAATAAGGAAATGTCAATGTTAAAGTCATTGTCATTGTATTTTTAAAAAACTCTACACGCGGGTTCACAAACACCTACGTTGAGAGAGATTATTGCTGTCAAGGCAAATGTAAAGAAAATAGAAACAATAAGAAATTAGTTTAAGTTATGAAATAAAATGGCGCCAAAGAAAAAGTCAAAGACAAAGTCGAAGAGGGAAAATAATGCAACGTACTAATGAACAGAAAAATAGCATTAGTAACGTTAAATAACAGTAGCAGTAAATTAACTTGAGAGTAAATTGATGCTTCGAAGATAAATCCTTAATATTAATAACTGATAACAATGAAATCGACTAACGACATAACTTAAAAGATTACACTGGAACCCATAGAGTTTTTGATTGTTCCTTTTCCACAGCAGTCTTTACTTGAGTGGCGAGATACGAAATGTTCGTTCCTCCTGGAACGCAAGCTAAAAGTTGAAAAAAATAAAGTAAAACTGATTAGTACTGAATAATCAAATAATTATTGCGTCTTTAATTGTGGAGTTTTTTGTTTCTGAATTCATCCGTCAATTACCTGTAATCAGATGCTTATACTCACTCTCTACTTTTAGTGAGTGCTCATACAATTCTTTGGCTGCTTTGGCTGTGATCTTCTCACATCGTAAATCTTTGATTTCACGAATCTGTTTGGGACTTTTGAACTTGACGAGAAGGACGATTGGGTACATTTGCGCTCGCTGAAGTCTTTCGATTCCAGCAGTACTCACGTCCAAAATACAGTATAATTTCTGCGAGAAAGTAATGCAAGAAACAAATTATCAGCAAACATTCATAAAACGCTTAGATCCTATGAGTTTATACTGAGACAAAGTTAACTATACATTTCAAAAAAATAATATTACTTGCATTATTATATTATTTTAAAGAGTTAGCAAATACAGCCAACTTTTTTTATCGTGTAGCTTGTAGATGATGGAATACCTTTGAACTTATCTCTTTGATGGCAGCCATAGTGACACATTCGTAGTGTGACCCCTTGCGCTTGTAATCTACAAAAATATTCTCTGCCAACCCCTTCTCCAGCATGGGACCGGAACAGTGCATAACTTCCAGGGCAACGCGCCCAAACTGATATGGGAAATCCTGGACAAGACGTTCGGCAGTCAAGTCGCTAAGAGCTCCTAGAACCAACACTGGTCGAAGAAATGACATGTCTGCAAAGCAACCAAACAATTCCATTTTAAAGTGTAATGCCAAATCATAATAAAAAACTTCATTCCACCAGAACAATTAGACGAAAATTAACACACCAATGCATGTTTCACACTATTATTAGGAATGTGAGGAGGAGGACGTTCACAAATTACATTAGTACGACAAAAGTTCCCTCTTAATTGTTAAGTTTGCAATTCTTCTCAATAGTTTTGCTCATAATTAGAAACTGAATTATTTCTTATGATTACATATGATTACAGCATCCAAAACTTTCTATTGTCTCCATTTCAAAGAAAGTTGTAACCTTATAATTTGCTCCCTGACGTAATTTGTGAACTGTCCTTTGGGTAAACTTTGATAACGAGTAGTATATAGTTTAGTAAATATTTGTAATTAGTATGAACCTCTTCTTCCTACTCGAATAGATCTCAGACCTTAAACACCATATCAAAAATCCAATCATTAATTCCATCATGAAAATTTACATTTTTCCTATTTGGGAATAGCGAATACACAATTCACAAGTCTGATACAAATATCTCGACAAAAGCTTTCAATCAGGTATTCGAAACTTCGAAAAGCAAGAACCACATCATTTCAAAATCGTAAAACAACTACTTAAACGCATCATCACAAAAATAAAAAAGGCAACTGCATGACTGCATGCTTGCAAAAATTTTCGCTGTAACTACTGCATCTTTTCAAAAACTACTAAAACATTGTTTTTACTAAGAACTTACATTCAAGCCTCTCGACTCTCTGGTAGGAATTAATGACGAGTAGATTATCGTCCTTCAGCTGCAGCCCACCATGTTGAGATAAGTCCCCGTAGGAATTAATGGAAAAATCCGAAAAGCTAGCTAACTCTCTGGATGACGATCTATGGTGGGATTTACGACGGAAGAAACTACGACGAGTGACTGTTGAGGTTCGTCGGTCACTGTCCATGTCTCCCACACTTCGCTTGAACATCAGATCTTCTTCCACTCTGTTTAAACCATCAAATTGAATTAAATTAGTTTACGGACACCAAATTTATTTGCAAGAAATATTCATCAGTATAAAAGAAAATAGAAATATATAATAATACAAATACCTACATTTTAAAAGGACGAAAAGGGAGGAAAAAATTTGAAACTGCTTACTTGAACTTGGACGGTATAACTCCCCATAGTCTTCGATGCCCTTCGGAGTCAACTTTCCACGCTCTCCACCAGCCAGGCTTGCCATTATACATTGTATTGTCAACGTACAGGATTTCGTCCTTTTGGAAACTTAACTGCTGGGGCTCTGGATTTCCACCTTGGTCGTTAGATAAGGCAGGGTAGTCGAACAGCGAACGGATATAGAAACCGTCGCCAGGTTGATCTTTTATTTCGTTGTATCCTACAAAGACAATACATTCATACAATAATCATAACAAACAGAAATTCAATGATTGACCTCTTCCTCAGTAGGTAATTGCAATAGGCACTACTAACACGTAATTACTATTGATAACCTTGGTATTAATTCGGTACATAAAATCAGCAGTTACTCACGTTGCATGCTGTACTGCACCAGTACACCAACTTTGTCCAGCGGCTTTGCTAATTCAAAAGCAGCTTCTTCGGCTGTCGCTTGTCTCAGATCAGTTCCATTGTACTCCATAATTTGATCACCCGTTCTGCAAACCAAGGAACTCATTATTAACAAAAATGCACCTAAGCTCGATATAAATTGTTAACACAAAACAAATCAATTGCAAAAACTAACAAAAACCACAGACAAAAATAAATTGAAGGAGTGACAAAATAAGATGGCAGAAATTTTCAACTACGATAACGACAAAAATTGTAGTATTTAAAATTACCTCAATCCAACACGATCAGCAATACTTTCAGGCTGAACACTATGCACAAAAATGCCCACAACATTTCCCCCCACAAGGCAAATGCCCAAATTCGAAGAATTCTTAGACAACTGTAGAGTTAAAAATCTCGGCTTGTCCATTCCACCGACACTTCCCTCCCTCTCCCTCACACTAGACCTGAGTGACGACTGCGGATCCAGCCCCTGACTCTTGTCTATAGAAACGGAGAAGGATTGCTGCTGCTGTTGAGACTGTTGCTGTTGGGACTGTTGTTGTTGCTGTTGTTGTTGCTGTTGCTTTTGTTGCTGCTGCTGTTGTTGTTGCTGCTGCTGCTGTTGTTGTTGCTGCTGCTGTTGTTGCAATTGTTGCTTCAACTGTTTACTTTGACTATGAAGAATGTCTGCATTCTGTTGCTGACTCTTTTTCAAACTTGCTGTGCCGCTGATGGTCATATTACCCATTTGATTAATGATTTGGGTCGCTTGACCCGGCGCTTGTTGACTGGAGCCCGAGACCGAGACTACAGTGGATCCTGCCACAACCACGATATCGGACGTTTTGCTCGAACGACTATTCGCGTGGATGGAAGAATTCTTCTTGGAATTGCGAACAAGGGTAGACTGTGGGGAGTTGCAGGGTGTGGGAGAGCCAGAGTGGGCTGAGGAATGACTCTCGTTGTCAGACATGGAGGAGTTGTTTTCCTCATCGTGGTCTGACGAGGAGTCACCTCCGTCCGAATGGGAATTGGAGTCATGGTCGGAACTGGAGCCTTCGTCGTCGTAAACCTCCTCGCGGTATTTGTCCGGTGAGTATTGGACCAGCATTGTGATCGAGTCACCGCATTGACGAAGAACATTCGCTGCTAGGTTGTAGGTGGCCGAGCGCATGTTGATTCCACACACTTCCAGCAGTTGGTCGCCAATCTAGAATTATTCAGGAATTAAATCATATTATTATTATTAAAATCTAAACGAGGTCGGAATAGGAACTTGCATGTTGTATTTTTGGAGATAATGAATATGCTTTTAAGGTGCATCCATAAATGGTGTAGCTACTTAGGAATTAAATCCTGAATAAATAATTGTCTCACCTGTAATCCGACTTGCGATGCGAGTGAATTCTCCGAAACGGAAGAAACAAACACACCTCCACCATTTGCCTTACAAGAAATCTGAATGCCCAAAGGCTCCGTGGATTTATCGTATTTATCTATCCGAACTTTTCTCAGCTCCCCCGACGCGGGTTTCCGTGGCCAAAACTCCGAGCCTCCTGTGTGTGAATTATTCCCTGGATCCAACACCTGGTAAATTTAAAACATATTCTTTTCACTTCAATCACCAAACTCGCTTTGTCTTACTAATGAGCAGTCACGAGTAATGCAAAATATACTCCTCATTTACAGTTCATTAAAAATCCGTGCCAAAATGTAACACGAAAGCAAACTAGGAGTAAAGTATCATTCTTTAGCATTAACAGATCCAAACAACTTCAATCACCAATCCTTGTAAACTACAATATTCAGGCTGCTTAAATCTCCATCATTTACCCAAACGGCGTTGAAGATTGCATAAATAAAACGCTAATTAATGTAAACAAAATTTACCGAGATTCTCCTTCGAGGTCCGGCCTAGTACATAAGAGTACAAGGTGTATTTCGTTGCATTCAAATAATTCAATTCACACAATTTAAAATTACAAATTCAACCGTCTAGAGCTATTTAGGTATAACTAAAGCTACGAATTAAGATATTAAACTTTTAACCTATAAATCTGGTTATTTAAAATTCCCGCAATTATATTTCAATAAATTCTTGCTAATTAACTCACCTCAATGTGATAAGTGGGCATGGGACTATTTCTCAAATCAAATTTCTCAGCCGAGCTCCTACTAGTTACACTCTGATTCGATGGAATTCGTATTCTCTGTGGTTCCTTATTTCGCGGGAAGGTTCCACTCAGCTCCAAAGGTTGACTTGGATGCAGTAGTAGATCATCAGAATTGCGAAACAAATTTATTCTATTTACCGTCCGTCCTCCCCCACTACCCCCGCTGGCGCCGCCAAGAGACATGGAAGCAGAGGAAGATGTGGGTTCGGCTGAACCCCTTCCCCCCACTCCTCCACCTCCACCGCCACCATGTGAATGATTATGATGGAACGTGGGCTCAAAGGCAAAACTATTGTTACCACCTTTCCCCATAGATAGGGGCATTGTACCACTATTTCCTGGACCAACACCAACACCGACTCCAACACCACCCCCATTTGAATTCGACGAGGAAAGAGGCATGGGCATTTGAATCGGGCCTAGATTATCGTGGTGGTGGAGAGAATAACGAGGGTTCGGGTTCGTAAATGTGGCAAAGCGGTTTGAGAAACGGTCGAGGCTTACAGGTCCTCCAACACCCACTCCTCCTACGGATAGCGGGGAATTACTGTGGCCGAGAACTGTGAAGAGGAGAGAAAAATAACTGGAATTAAAATTCTTTTGAAAAATTGTACTCTGACTTCGTCGTTTTATTTAATTAAAGTAATTAATTCAGATTTCTTCTAACTTGAAATTTATGTGCAGCTTGTGCTAAAGAGAAGTGGCATAAATATTCGTATTTACTATGCAAAAAAGTAGAGCAGTGTTGACTATCTATTTGTTCCATGTTTATTTGAACGAAGTGCCAATTGACTGCCATTATCTCATTCCGGTGCTTATGGCTCGTTATCTTTTATTATCTCTTTTATTTGCTTATGCTTGGCATTGCATTTGACTTGGCTTAAAATGATAACTGCCATTCAATCATTAATGTAAAACAGTTCTCCTATCTAGGTACTAACTCTGAATTAAATAAGTCCATTGTCACGATCACGACTATCTCCTTTTGACAAATAGTAATTACTACAACTGCTACTACAACTAGCAGATAACGAACTTTGCACCTTCCATCAAATACACCGCCAATAACGACACGACAAGACAAAACAATAATGACAATCACATTTATAACACAACGTAGGATTCCAAACTCATTCTAATTTTAAGCCACAATCCACAACTGTGTCACCTTCACTGATAGCCAGCACGCGATCACAATCCGCATTGAAAATAGCAGTGTAGGCAATTTATAAATAAATATAATCTCACTATCTCAAACAAACTCAAACTCGAATGGAAATAAATTAATAAATCACTAGTGAACTAATGCCTATAATCCAATTGTCATTTCCTATCACGTCATTATCCACTTGAGCTAAACAACGAGTTGAGACAAACTACCTACGAAACTTGCATTAGCACAATTACTGCACAATAATAACTGAAGAACGACAAACCAGAACCAGTTTTCAATACTGAAAAAATCCGTATTAAAATATCTAGGTAAGGTTACCATGAATAAATGTGTTCAAAATCATTACCATTCCCACTGCTGGCATTCCCCCCAGGAACACTCGTAATTGCGAGTGACGGTGGAGTGACGACTTTGTCCAGATGATCGCTCTCACTGCTGTTATTCTGATTCTTCACCATTCGCTTCACGTAATACTCCAGGATCTCCATGTTTCCGGACTTGACCGAGAAGTCGATGCTAGAACCGTCAGACATTGTCAACGTGGGAACAACACTGTTGCGGTCAGGAACCCTGGGAATCAATACAACAACAATTATAATTACACTGTATCACAAAATTATTGTTAAAAATTAAAATGTTTAAATTGTTTCACAAATGATGCAAAAACACACCCTTTGCCCATTTTCCCCTGAGAATTTTGCGAGGGTTCAAACACTCCAAAGGAATACCGGTGGTGTGGTGGCTGAATTATGGAGGTGGCAATAGTATTATGTCCCCCACCAATAGCTAACCCATCACTAAACCTCCCCATGCTATTCTTGCCCATACCAATTCCCATACCCATTCCCCCACCATTGTTCCCCTCAGATTGCATAGCAATCGCACCCAAACTCTTGGCAGGGTTAGGTGTCAACGAGTCCCAGATCAAGCTGGAGATAGGTACCCTCTCCTTCCTCCGAACACACACAGTGTTACTATGTATCGGAAGTTGATTCTGCTGCTGATGCTTCGAAGCTTGAAACTGTGGAGGCTGACTGTACTGTGGAACACCTCGTGAGTAGAATCCAATGCCGAGATCAATATCATCCCTTCGGGAGATATTACCCGAATTATTCTGCAAAGTATTGCTATTCGACATTGTGTTGCCGGAGGAATTATTATTAGCGCCTTCAGTGATAGAGAATCCTGTTCCGGTTCCGTTTCCACTTCCACTCCCGGTTCCAATGCCAATGCCAGCTCCTCCACTGTAGTGCGGAAGGGTGTAGGAATTACTCACTCGGTTGGCTAGAACACGTGGCCATGTACCGTTTCTACTAGCATCTTCAAAACTAGATCCTCCTTTGGAGGATGATCCCCCTCCACTTCCCCCCGCAGTTCCCCTCCCACTCCTCTTCTTCCTAGCCTTCCTATACGTAGTGGAAGAACTCCCAGGACCAGCAGCACCAGAATCAATTGCACTGTCCAAAGTAGCCAGAATGGCTTCCTCAGGCGAAGATAATTTCTTCCTGGGCAATTTGACTCGGAAGATATCTCTCAGACCCGAACTACTCTTGCCGGAAGGATTATTACTATTACTATTACCACTATTATTACTATGACGCCCCTGATTCATGTTCCTTGAAGAGGATGAGCTAGACTGACTGACTACGACGTTTACACTCACACTGTTGCTATCCGTATTATCCGATTTGAGCGAACAAGTCGATGCGTTCTGATTCGAATTCGAATTAGAGTTGGAGGATTGCTGTTGATTTTGTTGTTGCTGATTTTGTTGATTTTGTTGATGCTGTTGTTGTTGCTGCTGCTGTTGTTGTTGTTGCTGCTGTTTACTTTGGTTTTTGCTGGATTTTTGGAGGGGGATGCCGAGTTTGTTCTGTTGGATTTGGTTAGAGGAGGCATTGGCTGTGTTCATAGGACTGGAAAGTTGACCGGCACTACGAGACAGGGTTAGCATGATAGGGTCAATGTCTTCCGACAGGGCGAGAATCGCATCTTGTACGTTGTCAATGGGGATGTCGTTTATCTGCAAAAGGTTCCATTGAAAAATTTAAATCCAGACAAAATTTAAGCATAGAAAATAGCGACATTATAAAACACAACTGTGAATTAAAATTTTCGAAAACTGGAAAAAAACATTTTTTGCTATTTTTTAAAATGTAACTAAAAACAAGTTTCACATCTTAGAAATCGTGTTATTCAGGGGCGTAGCTGGGATTTAATTTTGGGGGGTGCTGAGAAATTTCAAAGCTATTCTTGAGATTAGTCTCGCCATTCTTTTTTCTTAAATTAGAAAAAGCTGCTTCTTTTTTAGATTCTTACAAAAACTGGTCTAGTTTCGTGTAATTTAAAAAAATCGCCTAGTTTTTGTAAATTTGTAAATTTTTAAAATTTTAAAAATTTTGGGGGATGCTGCAGCACCCAAGCACCCCCCTCAGCTACGTGCCTGGTGTTATTGGAAGTATAAGCAAATTTTGAAAGGGAGTGTAATTATAAATAGTACGTTTCATGCTTTTCGAAGAAGTTTTGAACAAGTGAGTGTAATGAATTGGCTTACATATAGAACTCGATCTCCTATGGAAAGATTCGCCTCCTTGGCAGCCGGTGATCCAGGAACAATTCGGGAAATGTAGACTCCAGGCTCTAGCACCAGTCCGTGATCTAACCCACGAACGTTCGGAAGCTGAAATCATACCAAGCATTTCGTTAATAATACATAAATGAAAAAATACTACAGAGAAAAATGTTCTAATTACGGCCATAATTCTTACAAATTTATCTCCATCCATAAGCTAGGCAACTAAGATTTTAATTGGAAACTTTTTTATAATTCAATTAACGTTTAACGAATTTTTGTTTGTTTCGAACATTTAAGGCTACCTTTATACTATAGTGGCCGGAAGGCATATCAGAATCGATTGCAGAGTCCCGTGACTCAGAAAAACTGGAAGAATTACTCAAATATTGAAATCGCATGGATCGACTCTCCTTCTCGATTTCGATCCGATCACGAAGTTCTTTGAGTTGCTTCGATGCCAAATTCTTTTGTTTCTTGATATCTTCAGACTCACTGAGGGCCTCGGCTAAATCTGAAACGGCCCGATCACGTTCTCGACGTAGTCGGTCACACAACGTTCTCAAACTTTCACGCTCTCGAACGATTTTATCCCGCTCAGAAAATGCCCAGTCTCGACGACGCTTCGAAACTTCCGCTTCTTGAACTGCCTCTGTTAATGCGAATGTAAATAGAAATAAAAGCAAAGAAATTATTAATTAAAAAATATTAATTAAACTACATACACAGGTAATTCATTAATCACTGATACTAAATCGAAGTGAACAAATTGAATCAATCAACAACTTGGAAAGTGATAACCCATTTAGAGTTCATAAAGTGAAAATCTTACCGTCAATCAATTGTAATATAAAATTGCCACAATTCCATTAGAATTAAGAAGGAATCAATGTATTACTTTTAACACGAATGCATTTATAAATTAAAGGACAAGAGGCCAGAAGGAAAATTAGAAAGATTTTAGCATACCTGAGACTTTATCGGCCAACTCCTTATTCTGACCCTCTAAACTCTTGATTTGTTTCTTGGCCTGCGCTAGGTCATCGGTCAACTTTTCCAGCTCCCGATGCACCGAATCGCGCTCACTCATTATTAACGAATACTCCTGAAGAGCCGCATCGCGCTCCTCAGTCAGACGCTTAATATCTTTATTAGTTTTGATTCGAACTGCCATTGCTTGATTGATCTCCTTCATCGCCTCTTCATGCTGCTGTTGCACCTGCAAGAATAATTGAATTAGCATTAGCAAAAGTAGGATTAAATTTAATTCGTAGCTAACTTAATCATTAGCTAAACTGACTGAAGTGAAATTACTTTTCCAAGAGCTTCTTTGTATTCGTTCAATTCTCTCAGAGCAGAATCCCATTGCCTTATGGCAGCTGTACATTGTTGCTTCAGTCCGTTTCTCTCTCGTATCGCATTGCTCGTCTCTTGAAGAGCTTCTTCGTAAAGTTTCTTGACTCGATTCACTTCCTCCTGTTATTTCGTATAAATAATTGAGCAAAAAATCAAAAATCGACAAGGTATTAAAACGCAATTTCGCAATTATTCAATGCAACAGTATAAAAAAAATTAAATACTGCCAACAGTCCACAATTTACCTGTGATAATTCCAGCTTATTCGCAGTTCCCGAATGTGATGCAATTAAATCCGCATAGCGCTTTCGAAGTGAATCGTAGTCTTCCTTCATAGCTTCGTATTTCTGGAAAAACTTCTCTGGATCAACCACATTGGGCCGAGTTAAGCTGCCTGTTACAACCATTAGTAAAATCATCGTTATCAAATCATGACACATGAGTTGATTTTCAATGATGTAATGCTGATTGTGTCAGTGAAATTATTTTTTGAATAAATTTTGTTCTCTCTATAGAATAAATTAAAAGTAGTTACTGATTATTGATTACCTGAATCCATTGCACTATCGTTAGGATTTTAAAGCTGACTAACAGAGAATAAAGTAAATACTAACAAATTGTCAGCAGTTTCTAACGAAGATTTGACTTGAATCACAAACACGAAGAAGAATATTCAGTATTCGTCATTCGCAAACGAAAAAATCACCACCATCATTGACCCAACATTGGAATAATGACATCATCCGAATCGGAATTTAAAGGGAAATTAAAAATGTTGATCCTCAGTCCAATCACCCATTTGATTGCTGATGTTAGTTAAATAATAAAGTTAATCTGGAAGTTCGACAGCTTATTAGTGTTTTTTAGTTTGTGTTTTTTCTTCGCTGCTGTTGGTTTTTCATATTAATGATTAATCGTTGTCTTGCTTGTAATTATTATTGCTATTATTATTGTTGCGTTTCAAGTAATTCATTGTGATACCCATGATAGTCAATAGTTGCATCAATCAATGGTACTGCTGAATAGTTAGTAGTCAATTAATGGTTAATTGACTGATGTGACGTTCTTAAGCACACACAAAAGTAAATAACACAACAAATTACGAACAACCGATGCCGAAATACGAAAGTCAAGTGTTTTACAATTGTATAAATACCAATAGGAATAAGAATATGTTACACAATCAAACCAAGTTTGTGAGATCGAGTTCGAAATCGAAATCAAAATCCAAAATTTCTAAGTAATCAACGATAATGATGGTGCTAAGCTAAAACTACTCGAGATTCTGACTTCGACGAAGTCAGAAGGGAGAACCAAGTCGAGTCGAAGGAAACCTCGAAGTCGAAACTCTCGAGGTAGGTAGTTGTAGTTGTAGTTGTAAATTGATTCCTACAATCATTTAAAGGCCAACCCACATATCACCTTCATAAATGACGTCAGTGGACTGGATCTGAACATCCTACTTACCATAGAGTGGAGGAGATTGAAAGGTACACAAGATGCTCCTCATCCCTGGCTCACAGCACTTCAACATTCATATCTTCATATGACTATTTCACTATTTCTGCTCTGCTGCTGCTGGCCTTTCAAATTGCCGGTACTTCTATCACATCATAGATAGCTGATCCTGTACACTGTGTTACCATTGAAGCAGTAGCGTAACTGGACGTAGGCCACATTGCATACAAAGGATTTTTAAAAATACACTGTCACTGTCCTCTTTAGGATTTGCAGGAAAGAGACGCATTGTTTTTAAATCACACTGAAAGATGCAGCTTTTTATTTTAATTTACACGAAAAAGACTTATTTTTTAAATAAAAATAACGAGAACGGCAGTTTTTTTTCCATTTACATGAAAAGGACGCAGTTTTTTTTACATTTGAGCAAAAACGACAGTTTTTTTAAAAAAATTT
>JAAXYX010001730.1:0-21034 GCA_036851915.1 Ptenothrix huangshanensis | reverse complement strand
GGCGCTTGTAGCAACTTTGTGCTTTTTAACCCGGCGCTTATTTGCACCCGGCGCTTATACGCGACCCGGCGCTTATTCGATACAATACGGTATTCCTTGAGTGCTTCTGGTACTGCTGATTGTACCGTCACTTTCAACTCTGTGCTTCTTATAGCCGGAGATTCCACAACACACCCTGACACCCTTAACAATGGAAGAGCTAAAGCAGAAGACAATGTCAGCGAATGCGAAATGCGAAACCACTAAGTACTGAATAAGAATTCAGCAGAGAATTTTGCATTTTTTTATATGTCTTATCAGAGTTCTTGCTCTCTTTATTCTCATAGTCATCGTGTCATTCTCATCGTTCGTTTTCGCTACAGTGCACCCACACAAACGACGAAACCCTACAGGAACACAAAATGTGGAAGATGAAAGCTATCTAATTATATTGCAGGTATGGTTCATTTTCAGAAATTTTCTCGATTGATTTGCGTAAAGGTGGTTTTTTTCTAAACTACAGAAAGTATTGTATAATGTTTAATTCCATAAAACATAAAAAATTATCGCCGTTACTAGAGATAAGGTTTAAAAAGCAAAAACACAAAGTTACAGAGCGGATTCCTTGTTTGATTAGGTAGTTTTTAAAATATCTACATATGTTTGCGGGGAGAATTGAAAATGCGAATAAACCGAAAATTGATCATTTTAACCACCTCGTTTTATGCATTTTGAAGTCCGGATATAAATATGCTTCTAATAAAAATGCATAACGTAATAAATGCCTGTATGTGACAACCAAACAAAATTTTGTCTGAACGCAAGAATAAGCACATTAGCTAAAATAGCGTAGCTACTTTAATGCATTTGAAATTAAATGCTTATCAACAAATCATAAACATTATTACACTGAAGCTTCTCCAATCTCAAATAGTAAAAACCTACAAAAACTGTCTGTAATAACATACAATAAGTCAAATGCGTTGCCTGCAAGTCGTTCGATCAGTAAAATGTTAATCAAGGTTCAGGTTAGTTTTACAAATTTCAGAATTAAGCTTACAAATTAGAGAATGATAATCATGTATAAATGTAATTAAAATATTTCAACAACATTTTCAACATCATGAATTAATCCAGCTAAGTATTTTACGATTTCAACATCAGATGCTTTCAGTTCAAGTTGTCGAAAAATCTCGGCAGACTTCATTCCTTCGGCAATCAAAGACTTGTACAGAAAAACTTTACTTTCTATTTCAGTGAAAAGGCAACCCAAGTATCCCAAAAGGGAGACATCGTCATAAAATATTTTTTGGCATTTTTGTTCAAAATTGGAAAAGAATGTACCAGAATAAGCTGGACCTAAAATCTGATGATTCTCGGCATTTAAAATAGTTACACTGGTCACATCCTTTGGACTAATCAAATCATGAATCACGAGACGCTCGGGAATACAAAGTCCTATAAGTTTAAATGAATTATGCTTAAAATGTGTAGGGACTAAAATGCCCCTATGCCATCTCAAGAGTTTCCAACTTTTTTCTGGATAACAAGGTACTAGTGGAATGAGGGCAGTAAGAATTTGGCTGATTCTTGATTTAAGCGATTCGTTACCACAAATGACTACCGGACGTCCAATTACAATAGAATACAGCACATGATGAGCAACTTCGTAAAAGTGTCGGAAAAATTTAAGGATTCCATATCCTCCTAGTCCTTTGCTCATTTTCCCAGACATTGTAATATACCAATGAACTTTCTCAATCATTTCTACATTGCCACTACCGACTGTTAGAAAATCTGAAGATGAGACACTACTGAAATTAGAATCATCTTCTGAAGAACTGTACGAGCTGATACTACATCTTGTTTCCGATGATCTGTCATGTAAAGTTAAGAGACTGCCAGCCGCTGAGGCAATCGTGGCAGCAACTCTGTCTGGAACATCTTTGTTAATGTTTATTGCAAAATCACTTTTAATTGTGGACGTAGTTGAAGAAGTTGGAGTGACCAATTGACCTGATGATGCAACTGATGCACCTGATTCGGTAGGTGTATGAAAGGGAAACTGGGAATCAGCCGTGGACTTAAAGCTGGTTTCATCATGGAAAGTTTTCTGGCTTTCAACGGAACCGATAGCCGAATTATAGCTGCTGCTTTCATTTTCATTCCCGCTGGCATGGCGACTAGGAATTGCAATATCAGACTCATCTGACAGACTATGATACGAACCGGATTTATTGTCTGGAACAACTGGAACCGCAGAATTAATTTTTTCAATTATAGGGCATAAATCGTCATTTACAATCAGTTCAAAATGTTCATATTCACAGTCATCTCCACAGTTGTCTCCATCGTTGTCGTCCTCCGTGTGAGTGCCGTTAGTAGAACGAATATCGTAGGGATCGTATTTCTCATTCATTTCAGAGGAATCAAGGACGGTTCGATCGCTTACAACAGTATTCACTGAGGCCTCAAACAATGGACTTTTCTTCCCATTTAAAGATTTGCAGTGCCTTTCGAAGTTGCGAGTCAGTGTTTCCATTTCAGAAAATATAAAGTCCGACCGTTTTTGAAGCTCAAGTCGCATAAGACGCCACACTAGAATTATTGTCCCCAATTGTCCTAAAACTGTAAGTGGTCGTAGAGATTCTCCTTTCGTTTTTAGTGGATGGACTAATGGCATGTTGAGAAGCTCAAAATCCGGATCGGACTTGTTAAATGATAAGTCTTTGAAGGAATTGGTGGGACGAATTCGGATATTTTCTAAAGTGGATTTTAAAAGGGATTTCGGAGGTAAGTGTTGAATGTAATGAGATAACAGATTTACTTCGGATTCACTAGCCGGATCCACCTATTTTCATATGATAACAGTAATGAATACCACTTTATTCTGTCGTCGATTTTTCTAAGAATGGATTTAACATTATACAACTGCGACTTACTGGAGTGCTTTTAACAATTTGAAGAATCCCGTCTATTTCTGTATACTGATGTGCAATTTGATTCAAACTGACGTCGTCCAAGTCAGAGGCATCCTCGAGACAAAAAACTCCAGTTTCACTAATGTCATTGTTACTCTCGTTTAGGTTTTTACGTGTCTTGCGTGGCGTAGAAGTCAATGACCAAGAATTTTGAGATTTTGAATTAATATAATCTTCTTTTGCATTCTTTAGTTTAATCAAGTATTGCTGTAGTTCTGAGCAAAACCACTGACGGTTTGTATGCTTTAAGATGTTCGTTATCTGTTAAAAATGTCACTAAATTAATATTAGCATGAAACAATAAGCAATCAATTGGCACCAACACGTTCAATTTTTATTTCTGGTAAAGCACCTTATCGAACTCCGATGAGAATTTCGAAGTATTTCTATCTATCTTGACGTGGTCTTTTGATACGTAGCCAAAGCAGAAAGGACGAACGAAACCTCTGGCTTTAATATCGTACAGTGTAAAATACTGCATGAAGACGTGAACATTTTTGAAAACATTGCTCCTCATAACTTGGGTATCTTCACACACTTTGAAATGTCCACTATGCAAAAATAAAGAATAAAATCGCATTAACCTATTTTATCAAAATCACTAGTTACACAAAAATTATTAGCACTGTTTCCCTTACACGGTGTTAACTTGATAGTCTGTTGACATCAGGTGAACAGCCAAAGTGTTTAGGTTTATATCCGTTTTACTAGGAGCATCATTAGGAATCGTGCAAAGTGGGGTAGGTCCTTCCATTTCGGAAAATTCGGCTATAATTATAAAGTCTTGGGAGGCAGGTTCCGCTGTCTATATGTTAGTCCATCAATGTAAATATAATTATTAAAATACCAACATATCATAGCAGCATAATAATGTATACAATTTTCATTATTGATTCTCTTCACAATATACAAATATAATCGATTCATAATATTTCAAAAATTAAAAATATGCACTCCAACATACTTGTAACAAAGGAACAGTACTCTCTTCCAAAACTTGAAACTCATTTGGAAGAGCATTATTAGTGCTTATGCTGGATGCTGTGCTAACTGAGGTGGTACTGACATTATGAGAGCTCTCCTTTTCTCCCAAATAGTATGGGAAGTCCGCATAGGTTAATGACATGACATATAACTATTCTTTGTCAATTTTTCAAAACTTGAACTTGCTGGACGGCGTTCGTCAACCAAACGATTGCATAGTCTTCATTCACCTCTGACTGCTGACCGAACACTAATTCCTACATAATAATTAATGTTCCGTTACTGGATTATCATTAACAAATTATAATAATATATAAATTATTATAATAATATTAGTACAAGTAAACAGTAATTAAATATGAACTCACACCATTCTTTACAAATGTCAAGTACCAAGTTTTGGGTTGGAGTTATTGCACATATTTAGTACCACTTACTGCTCTTCTTGGTTTTGATTTTAACAAAATGTTCCCTTGCTGTAAGTCACGTAAACAGAAGTACTGGATTGTCATGTAAATATTTCTTCGTTTGTCTCAAATTGTCAAGATTCCAGAACAACACAGGACGCAACGACATAAGTAAGTAAAAATGTAATTATTACATACACTACTGAAAGTGTAGTGTTTATGTACAAACTATTGATGCTTCTGCCTCTCGTCTTAAATGTTAAATATTTGCAATAACAATTTTGTCATTTACAAATAACAAATTTTCAATAACAGCGAAACAGAGTTTAGTGTAAATATCTCACTAATTAGTGAAGCTAAGTAGAAGTTCAAAGTTAATTTTCTACAACTAGCAGTGAGGTCTGTTGAGTCGCAGTCCGATTTAATTTGCCAAGGGAATTCAAATAAAGTGCTCGTCCTCATAGACTCGGCCCTCACGGTATCGCCATAAAAACCTACGGCGAACAGGGAGGCTGCTTCCAAACCAAAATTAATGACAAAACAAAACCACAAAACAAAACCATAAAATCGTATATAATTTTATATCGAACACGCAAAATCTGATAGGCGTCAGGCGTTAATAGAAATTGATTACACAACCTCTTAAGTTTTGCAATTTTGCACCTAAATTCCTTGACTTTTTAAACATCTATATTTTATGCTGTTATTTGAATGTACAATAATTATTTTTGAAATCAACGTTATTGAGCAGAAATAAAAATTCTTTCAACCGCACTTCAAAACATTGATAGTGGTTTGTATGTAAATATTTTTTTTACTATTTATTGGCTATTCGGTTTTTTGGTTAAGAACCCAGAAATGGTTTAGCTTGAAAAACCCATAAAGCAATGAAGTAGTTGTTATTACTTGACTGTACATTTTGTCTCTACCTAGCTATCGCACCACAAATATATAATAACCGATATTGACAAGTATTCAATCATATAAGTAATTACATAATAATAATTATACTCTATTTCTCAATCTTGTTTTGCCTGGGCTGACCACGAATGACAAATTAAGAGCCCATCATTCCGTTTAATAATATTGGGTTCACGTTTATTATTATTACAGACATGGAAGTACATATACATTAGTAATTTGGCGTGTGGTATGTAATCCTGCAGACTTAATTAGCGATGACTCAGCATATATACACACGATTCTGTATTGATTCAACTCACTAGTAAAAAGTATGTTGGATGTTCAGTCCTTTCCACAAATAAATATCCCGTCATCTGAATCTAAATCCAAGCCAACTCAAGTGATAATTGTTTAACCAGTTGTTTCTTCTATTATGCATTAATGGTTTGTAGTCACTAGACTTTATTGATTGGAAATATAATGATATATTTTTGAATGTTGAATGCATCTATCGAAACAATTATATCTTGATGCTTAAATCCAATATTGACTAAATGGCTTAGCCTACTTGGTTAGAGTGAGGGTCCAACAAGTCCAAGTCCATGCCCGTATCCAAATCTAACTAAGCTTGTGACCAAATTGCCCCGTGGTGCATGTTCAATATGTGATGTTGAGATACAGCTACGATTTTTATAGCGAATTACCTACTTGTCATTTTTTGTACACATTTTTGGTACGAGTAATTACCTAGCTATTATCTGCATTGTATTGTATTACGCATGGTTATGATAAATCGGAATTGATCACATCGGTACATCGTGTCTGTAATTTGTTACACATAAGTTGGTTTTTTTTGGTTTGGAGAATAACAAATCAGGGTAGGTACCTATGTATCTATTTATTTACACTGTCACAGTACAGTTATTTTAGATAAAATTTGGCTTTTTAAATAGAGTATTGAAAATAAAATGAATTATTTTCAAAGATATCCCAACATATTTAGATGCTACGCACTACCGACAAATATATTTCTCGTCTTGATAACTACAACCCAGTGAAAGGGAAGGGTCGAAGCAAATATCATTCACTAATTTCTGATTCCTCTTCAGCTCCTCCAGAAGCGGTATTAATATCCATTTGACTTCGTCGTACTGTTTATGGTAAACACGGGTGAAGAGTGGAAACATTTTCGCCCGGTATAGTTTCGAATCGCACGAAGTTGGATTCTGCTCCTTTGATTCGGAGAGGTTGATATCGTAGGCAACGGGCCATGTCACTCCTAAGTTGGCATTTTCAACTAAAGATGTAACATCTTCTGGTAGTTTTGACCTCACTTCACGAACAATGATTGTAATCAGCAAGATTGTCATAAATCCATTTGATATACCCTTCATGGTTTCTCAAGTAGTATCAATCCTAAGACCAACAGGTTTCCGCTGTGAAAAAATTGACACCAAAGTTAGGATCAACTTACGTATGTAATAATATAATTTAAGATGACGAGAGAAATGCTTAGAATAATTATATCAAAGTAATTAATTGTTTACCCGACTAATAAGCCCTTTTGTGGGGTACTGGAATTCTGGGAGTGATTCCTTGAGCAGATCTTTCTTCTTAGAGCTATTTTAATGCAACGTCAATATGTCAATGTGGCATATTTATTATCATACTGCATTATAGTACCAAGCTACATTCATATTGTCTCAAGGTGCAAAACTTACCATCTTTTTGGTAACGTTATGGATTTTCTCAGAGGATGTTATGTTTTGGACCTTCGATGCCGATATGCATAGCGTAAAACCTCTAATTATAGCCTGCCTCTAAAGATAGTCTGACTCTAATTTTATCCGGGTCAGATCTTATACTTTACTGGCCGGAGAGAAAAGTAAATATTTACAATTGTAGCCGGGTCTATAGTTCGAAGTTTTGCGGTAATTAGTTTGTATTATGAATATTTTTCATCTCCGTCGTTATAACGTTACTGCTCTCAACAATACACAATTAAAAGACAACTAGAAGCGTATAATAATGACTAATTGCAATAAATTGAAATTGAATTTGAGTTCGAAATGACCTTTGGATTGCGTGATGTAGTAGGTATGTACATAGTGTATACATACATCTACCTACGTATTATACTCCTAGTTTATAATCTCTAAACCTAGTCAAGTATTTCTAATGAAAAACCACTCGTTGGCAAAGAGGTAAAATATTATTCTGAGTGTCTAAATGTTACATGTTGCAAGCACTGAGTTCAACAGATTTTGTCCCTTCCAGGTTACATACACTTCATTTTGATGGAGGACAGAAAAGCCTAAAAGATTACTGCTCTACTAATAGCAGTAGCTTTTTTTTCCAAAACTGTTCATGGTATTTTGTTCTAATCATAAAAATTGCGACCTCAACTTTCACGCGATTGAGATACTCAAGGTCATTTTTACCTTATTTTAAAAGCATAAATCTTATTGAAATTTATTTACGCTAGCTATTTCCTTCTAACAATAGTTGATAGTTGGACCAATATATTTTTTTATAAATTATAAAATTCCACTAAGCGTACGGACCAATATAATTTAGACGTGTACTGTTATATCCTGGGAATTCATATTTTTATTTGGTTAAAGCAAATAAATGACAATGCTTTGCGTGGAGATGAAGGAATTAAATTCACTATTTATCCTTGCCTTCCAGTCATTCCCAATTCAACATGCCTTCAGGTAATTGATAAATAGTAAAATTCTCGTTAATTAAATTTATTGCGATGTACTTTACACAGTTTATCTGATTAAATGATTACACATTTTTATTGTACTAGGCATACGTGAAACGATTATTATAGGTGCAGTATTATGTTGCTGCGGAGGTAGTGGTTACTCAATTATTGTATATTGTACTAATGTACTTTTACGTAACTAGCTTGCACGCAATGCATTCTGGAGCACAAGCGATAAAAATGAT
Organism: Ptenothrix huangshanensis; assembly: GCA_036851915.1. NCBI lineage: Eukaryota > Metazoa > Arthropoda > Collembola > Symphypleona > Dicyrtomidae > Ptenothrix > Ptenothrix huangshanensis. The sequence continues at coordinate 12,822 of JAAXYX010001730.1, read as the reverse complement.
AAATAAATACTTAATAACGAATAATATTTCGTTGCTTCTTTCGAGGATGCGGAAAATGATGGAAGCAATTACGATGCATTGTTGATTTTAATTTGAATGTGGTTCTATGATCATGATCTCAGTAATCAGTACCACGAAATCATATCATACTTATTTAGGGAAATAGATTTAAGTAAGTACATAGGTATCAATATGATTATATTATGATTATGCGTATAATGTTGAATTGAAGTACAGTATTATATATTTCTATATGGTGCAAATATAAATACCTAGGAATATGTGATCGGAAGTACGATTTACTAATTCAGAATCCTAAAATTAGTCAAAATTAAAATAATTATTTATAGCATGCAATCAATTTCCATTCAGCACCCAGTAATACTAGCAGAAATATTTTTGGTATAAAATACGAAAATCTGGATGTAAATTGTACAGTTCATCTCAAACTCTAAAAGTTACTACAATCGTAACATTACCAAAAAGTTTCTACTTTTTGAAAAAATTCTTGTGGTTAAAAATCTAAATTAAGCAAGATGAAATTCGCCGTTTTATTGTTCGTCACCCTGGCTGTCCTGGCTTATGCTCAGGTAGGTGCAGTAAACAAATTCAAAAAGTAAAGTACATATTTAGTGCTAGAAGTTCCTAGTATCTACTATTAATACTATACATGATTACATTAAAAAAATGAATTTTACCGCAGGCATCACCCATCGGTAGTGGAAACGAGGAGATTGTTGCATTGGACTTCAGTGAACTTGAGAGTGCGTAAATTAAAATTAATGGACTAGTAAAGTTACAACTGTCGTATTTTAAAGGATGAACGGGATTAATTTGGGAAATATAATATGTACCTGCTATAATTTCAGAAACATTTGCCACCGTTTTCTGCGGAGATTCCGGCGAAGCTCAAGCAAGCAAGGGCGCTGAAGGAGCTGATGGTGCTGAAAACCCAGGAAGGGGAAGGGGGAAAGGACGTGGGAAAAACCGCAAAGGCAAAGGCAAAGGTAAAGGGAAAGGAAAGCCAACCGAAGCTCCAACTACTGCCGATGCAGAGGAATAATCTCCAGACATCAGTCACGTTCCTGTCCACTATCCTTATAATTATTATTATATCTGATAAGGACGTATCTAATATTTAGCTTTATGCTGAACTTAAATGAATAAAATTGAGAAAATCCCTCGGAATAACCTCATTAATTAATGCAAACATGGCATAATGCATTTATGGATTCTATGCATCTTCTTCACTCGCTCAGCCCTATATCTAGAGAAGGGTTCATACATTGTCGAATATTGCTTAAATTTACTATATTCGCATTTACATAGAACCTAAGTATAATTATGTAACACAACTGAAACAGCAACCTTTGACGATGATGATGACTGTGAAAAACGAGGAGGACAGCTGTGTAAATTAGAATCACTGGAACCCAAATCCAGGGTACGTTACATTTCACTAATGATAAGCTATGAAACGGAACTAAACGACAACGACAACGACCAATAAATATGACATGAGCGTCGGTTTTCCGGTAAAGTACTGCTGCATGATTTTAAATTTTATTCTTGAGATGTATGTGCAGCATAGTTGATATGCATGCCTAGGTATATAAGTTAACCACACTACTCATTACTCATCTGTAAAATTCTTGCGTGTGGCCAAACCCACAGATTTGTTATGGTGCTCATAACTTTAAGCTTAAATGTGGTATCATTAACGTCAGAGAACAATGTGCTGCATAACTGCACACTAACTCTCATCCAATCTAGCTACATATTACTGTTTGCTAGATATGAAACCGAATATCTTTTTAATTACCCTTTTCGCAATTTTACATGTGTCTAATAATAGTACTCTGTTTAGTCTAGCTTGTTATTCTAGCAACAAAGAAAAGATGTGCTTTTTAACTTTTTTAACATGAGATTTTCGTTGATATTTCATGATTTATATTCACATATCTGTATGCGGTAGTTAGTTATACGTACATAGTGTTGGTTTTAGTTTTTAATGTTTGCATTATTGCATTACTACGTCTTAATTTGACATTGCCAGTAAGAGGAAAGAGGATGCGAGTTTACTAAATAATAATTATTATTATTTATTATACATATTAATACCACGGTATGTCACATTGCACGTTTCCCGAAGTTCTAACACGCGCTTCCTTTGTTTCCTGGCAATCTGACTTGCCAATTCTTCCCAGAGGACTTTCGAGTTGAAGTTATAATTACTGGATTAAGTATTTAATGGTAATAAGTAGGAAGTAGGTAATGATATGCTCCATAGTGCAATATGCAAAAGAGCATTTTCCCAGTGGACTAAAATTAGGAACAATTTAGCAATGTAACTCACGATGAGTAGGGACTTGTATTCCAAGTCCAAGTACTAAAAGACTAAAATAGCATCCTCGATAGATTGCAGTTGAACGTGTACGTATAGGAACAGGAATGAGAGTACACATGGTTTTGGTTTCGAATAAATACATGACGACAGCCAAGTGGCTTTTCTCTCGTCTTCCAGATAAATAGACGAAAGCAATAAATAATGTTTGAAATGCTGCATTAATTCAGCATGTTTCCAGCTTCTAACCGAAGCCACAGCCACCGCCTGACCTGGACCTGGACCAACCAGAAAGCAAAAGACTCTTTCATGTTTCATGTTTCATCCTCCCAGGCACTACTGGTTTATTATGATACGGAAAATCAGTGGATTGCTGATTGTCATGAAACACATGAAAATTAAGACGGTGATGAGAGGCTTATCTAACTTGGTGCAGCATGCATGTACTTTCAGTCAGTTCTGGTTCTAGTGTTCGAGAAGAAGAAGCACATTTTATGACAGAATTTAACAACAATTATGAGCAGAGCTTAAACGTCGAGAAGTTGAACATTTGGCTGGGAAAAGGAGAAATATGGTCCGACTAAAATATTCTTTGTCTAGTAGTAAGACAAGAGATTTTGAGGATGAATTGAAGAATGGAATTCATCGTGACACTGAAAAGTAACTGCCATAAAAAAGCATGGCATTCTTTTTTTGCTCCATTTTATGAGTGACTGGTTGGTAGTTGATGGCGTGAGACAGACTGAAAAACCGGGTAGACTGAATGGCTGTGAAGCAATAACTTCCTCCCGTAGTCCTAAACTCCTACGTGTCAACAGAGACAGGAACAGATGAGATACATGAAGAAGAACAGAGAAAAACCAGCAGCCCATTTGTGAAGTTCAGTATGTATAAGTACAAGTATGTACACCAGCTATTAATTTAACAAGTGTTCAAATGCAATTTAAGCAAAAACACGAAAAAGGAAAATGTTGTGTGCTCTCTTGAAATGGTAACCAAAGCGTTAATTTTAAATTGTAACTATGCATTCTACCAATATATGTACATACATACAGCATTGATTCAAGTATGGAGCAAAGTAGTTGAGATTATTGCAATATTCGTCTTTCTGTTCATCAGATCAGAATCTGAATCTTATGAGCACTATCTGTAAGTTGAGGCTGTAGCTGTAGGACCGAGCAGCGAAGCAAAATTGCTAGATGAAATGATTTTTATATTCTCTGAACGAATGACAGTAAGTCTTTCTATACTCTTCCAAGTTTATATGCACTTTGGAAAGAAAATTAGGACATTTTGCATGTAGTTTGCTCAGAAAATGTTTGCAGTTATTGCTGTTTTTATGAAGGCTGAAAATGGGATCATGCGTGTGGGTGGACCCTTGACGTTGACGTATTTGAATAAAGAAGTACCTAAGTCAAAAGTTGACAGTTTGATAGCGTTTAAGTAGAGAGGATGCTCACTGCCAATGGTACGGATAGTCATTGCCATTATTTTATGAACCTGTGTCAGTGATTCATCTCACTTTACTGCGGAATCTCTATGTGACGGTTTCTCATGGGTTTCCATTTGAAGGTGCAGGCAATAGTCCGCACTAACTATGTAAATATATAGCGGTCTGAAATTGCTCAAAAATGTTAATGGTTAAGCATAAGCATACCATAAAGTTTTTCTTATGAATGTTTTAAGTAGGCACCCACAGTCTTGAATTTTGATTTTAATTCTGCGGCTGGACCGGTGTAAAAATAGAACCGTTGTACTGTGGACCGTTATAAGGTGAGTACCTAGGTATTTAGCATTATACAATTTCTGGGGTTTTGCAGGGGAATTTTATTTGACTGTACTAACGATAAGATGGAGAAGACCATACTAAACAGAACCGTTGTATCGAGCTTTCATTGTGAGTGTTGCTCATGTGCCTCTCGTTTCAGGGATAATGGTGACACATGGTGTATTTTACCGAGTTGTAAAAAAGGTCATTCTGTCTTCTTCCTCCTTGTTGGTGAAATCCTGAGCATGATTATTTTACAAGATTAACCTGCGTGGCTGGTTCTACTTGCGGAAATAAACGTGTGTTGTGTTTACCGGAGTGTAGATTTGAATTGGAACGAGGGCAAATAGACAAGTATCTGTCATGTCATCCGTAAAGGATATGTATGGGGATGTATAGCGCGGTCATGTTTTTATAGGGGTTTACATCTTGGGATACCCTGTCGGGCATGTCGGTTGCTCTTGTTCCCGTTGAACAAGGAAGGTGTTCCAAGCTAACAAGTCGGCTAACAGGCAATTCAAAACGTAGAAATGGAAATGCAATGATCGTGGGATAAAAATGTTGGCAGTGTGCCGTGCAATTTTAACCTTAAATTTGTTTGTCGACGTCATACTTTGCCTTGGGCTTTAGTTTACATATTGACACCGGAACATAAAATTTCTTCATTCGATTCTTTGACTATCAACAGCAGTTCTCGCGTCAGCACCCCCTTCAGCTCTACCCGTGGATTTTCTTCTTCAAGTGTGTAACAAGTTCACGGTTTTCATTTTCCGTTTTCAAACCTAATCTTATTTTCGTTTTTTTCAACGCTCTAATACGTTTTTAATTTCAAAAGGATCAAGTTTCAAGTTTTGAGAATAATTATACCTTCTTTGTCATAATTACTTGGTATCCATTCTGCTTTCTTGATTCTTTCGCAGTTAATTCAGGAAAAGGGGATCGGAGAAAAGACAGACCTTTAACAAAAATGTCTCGATCTTTTGAATTTTCGGTAAGTCATTGCTACATATTCATTAAACTGATTTGTATTCATTTTCTCGTTTTTGATTGCTTCAAGTAATTATATTTTTACAAATGTTTTCAAATAAAATTTTGATTATGAGTATCACGAAGCAGGTGCTAAAAATTAAAAATTACAAATTACAAAATAAGCATTTTAGAAATGAGTATGGAAAGGATACATTTGATTAATTAGTTAATCAGAATTTAAGTTTCACCAGTAAAAAAACTTTTTTCATAGTTTAAAAATAATGGAAGAAGTTTAATTGAATTATTTGCTTACTATAATATGTGTTTGAAATGTGAAAAACTTTTCAGGTACCATTCGGTGGATACTCTACCCCCATTGTGACAACTCGAACATACCGAGACCACGATGGTGGTGTTACCACGACTCGCGTGCAGGAAACCATTCGTTCTCGCCCTGTCTACGAACCTGTGTCAACCTTTATCAGGGCTGAGTCGGTGAGGACACCACCAACTACCCGGCTTGAATCTCACAGCAGAGGCTTGGGCCCTGGAGTGGTCACCTCAAGCAGTGAATACGAACGAGGACCCGATGGCAGACCTTCTCATTACTCATCCACAGTATACAAATCTCCTTATGGAAAGGTGTACCGTTTCAACTCACACTATTAGAAAATTCCATTTCTCATCAAATTCGATATTCTCCCGCAGATACCTACCTACCAACCTGTTCTATCATGTCAGATAACTATATTTACGTTTTCCTTCTGTGAATCCCTCATTTTTCTCAAGCTCCCAGGGACTTCTTAGTTGAACAAAAGTACTACTTACTAAGTACTAAGCAAACCAAACAAAAAAAAGTGTGTTATACCTAAATATATGCCCTCTATTTTTCTCGGCCCACACATTCAACCTCAACAAGTCAAAAGTAAATAGAAGTAGATTTTCTTGGCGGAAGCAAAAAAGCTGTCGATGACGTAGACTCCGAACTTTACCTTCAACCTTGGAGTTGGATTCTTTCCCTTCCCTTTCTCGTGACTCCATTGATACTCTGTCTGTAATCAAAAAAAGTTTGCAACGTTTTTTTTGACAGTGGATGAGTCAGCCAAGTTATTTTTAAAAGAGCACACCTACATAAAAAATTATTGCACTGCGTGTGTGCCAACGGTTGAGTTCTACTGTACGGGAAATTGCATAACAGCAAAAGCAAACTGCCAAGAAAGTTTAGGTAGTTATTGTTTTTAGTCTCTAAATTATTACTCTTACAGAATTTGTGCATGCACGGGTACATAGATGAAAGATCTTACGGTTGACTAATGTAGATTGTGAGCTTAGATATACAGGATCAGCTTAATAAAGCGTTACTTTTATTTTGACTTATTCGTTTTCCCAACCTGTCTTTTTTCGTTGTCTAATTGTAATTATAACTACATTGTCGAATTGCTGGTCGGATATTTAATGGCTTAATATTAATTATTTTCGTTATTCCATCATAGCACTAGTGACTGCTTTGCTCGCTGAACTGATTTTCTTGTACATTAAAAGTCCACTTTCAAAACACATGCAATAGCGCACACTTTACTCCGAATTATAACAAGCCATGTTTTAAGACTTGCTCGCTTATCACAAAATAAATGCAAATATGAAAACTGAGACGAAGGAAATACTGAGTGGTATTAAGTATGATATTATTCGTTAGCATTAGTTTACCATTTTAGATAGCGGTATACCCCAGTCGCTGTAAACTTGTTGTGCTTACACGAATATGCAACTCCTTACAAAAATTGATCGCACAAATTGATTTGAATAATTCTACAAAAGTTAAAAAGCACACCTCCTTTGCAGCACTTGGAGTATATCTCTAATGTGTATACTGCCAGTTCCATCCGATGCGATGCTAGATAATCGAAAGCTCTTTGAGCTTCCAGAAACATATACAGACTATAACTACACATGTAAACAATAAAAATAATAACATTATAATATTTGTAGGTTACTGGAAGAAGTTTTTATTTATTTCCATGTGTTCAAATATCCGAAAATTCCTCATAAATTCACCTTTATCTTCCAGGAAACCAAAATTCATACCAATACCAATCATAAAATCATCATCATATTGGCATACGTCAATCCCAAGTTACATTTTCTTTAAGAATCAATTATCTAAAGAGAGAAAGTAAACATTTTATTTTACAACTGACGTTATAAAATCGCTCGCCCCTAGGACGAAAGCACTTTTCTTTTTGTAAAAATTGGCGAGAAGAATTGAGGACCAACAAAAGGCATAAGTTCAGTATGGTTTTTCATTTTTTACTGTCTTCAAGACTGAAAAAAAGAATAATTCATTACAAAAATTAGAACCAACGAATTCTGTTACATTCCTGGGATATATTTTTCGATTGATTCAAATGCTTTTGGACGAGAAAATTAAACGTGCATTAGAAAAACTACAGATTTTGATAAAAAGTAAGTTCTGACAATAAATTGTTGAAGCTATGCAAAGTTAAAATTATCGCATAATCATTTGGAAGCAAATAGTTTCGATGCAGATAAAAAGTTTAAAGTACAATTTTTACCACAATTGTTTTTTGAAAACGCAAAATAATTTTTACTCACACTGCATAATTTTCTTCGTTGCATACGCTCATATAACTTTCCCGCACGCATTGATTTCTGTGAACTGCATCCGAAAAAGCGTAGGTACATTTTAAAATCGTCTTGATGGTACCACTTTACACAATAATAACGCGAATCTACATTCGACCACAAGTTTAAATCCCACATATGGTCGTTTAAGAGGCACAATTGCGGAACTACAGATTTCTTTAAAATTTAAGCAAAATTGTGGAACTACGCGCATGATAATTATACTGTATAGTTCCGCCATATTGCCTCTTCAACAAACGGTGTAGCCGTAGTCGATGCCCAAATGCCCACTAGTTTGTCGACTTGATAATGCATTCCAATTCGAAAAACAAAATTTAAACTACGACAATAGGGAAAATACAATTTGCAGCTAACACTTGAAGGAATTCCACATGCGACCCAAAAGTTCGCAAGCTTGAAGGTATACCGTCGTGGGTTTTTGTAATTTTCAAATTAAAAACTTTTAAATTGCATATAAAGAATGAGTGAATTTTTCCTTCTATTCTACAGAATTTAAATTGATATAAATTTCAGGCACTTGAACATTGCGTTACATAAATGTATTCTACTATACCATTTAACTGTAACTATACTAATCATAAGATTTTGTGATTAGCAGATGAAGACCAACGACGTTTTTGCTTGAGTAAACAGAATCACTGATATTAATGGAAATGTACAGTTCAATTTACTTAAATCTTGGTACATCGTGCAGATGGCCAAAGCGTTTCCAAAACGTAAAAAAAGTAATGAATAGTAGCTTTGAGTGTCACCGTGTCACTCACTACTGCATCTAAAAATTCTAGTAGGTCTAGGTGTAACGATTTCCTTACTCAACTCATGCTTCCAAATCGCTTTACCGTTACACTCACTCAGAGTCAGAAGCTTGAATGGAATGACGATTGCCTAAAATTTTCCATGGAAAATTAAAATTAAAATAGAATTTGTGTTTGTAGAACACGCTGGTACATTTCCTAAGACCTACTGACATTCACTGGCTTTTTTTAGTCTAGAACTATCTACAAAATCGGATAAAACCTCCATACACGCGCTCCTACAAGACGTAATTGTTATTAATTAGTGCACTTGTAGTACATAAAACAAACCCTGCTAAATAATAACAGTAGAAGCAGAAGTTACCGGGATCACAGGAATCTTGTAGGTTAAGTAACCATCATTTCCTACCAAGTAAATAGCAATTAGTAATTCGTTGTTATTTCTGGTTCTGGTACAAAGGCACAAACACATGCTTGTCACTATTACTGGCGGAACTGGAGCCGCTACCGCCGGTCTCTTCCGATGAGTTTGCGATGCTAGAGTTTCGATTTCAGGTTTAATCGCTGCAAATATTTGAGGATTCGGCAAGACTTTCAGTTAAGTTACAAGCAGGACGATTTGCTGATGGGATGTTGATTTTAGTTGCAATTGTTACAATTGATTCCCTCTCATTACTTTAAAACCTGTCTTCAGCTCTGTTGCAGTCCCCAGCAGCCCACCATTGTGATTTTGTATCGGTAGCTTATTGTATATTTATTACTAATATTAATTACTTACTAAATAATTATTTCCAAAACTCAGGTTAAAAGAATGAAAGTAATTATATATAAAGTTAAATGCCCTTATGGCCCTGCGACTGCAGCTAGAACTAGGAACTACTGGATGACTTTGACTAAGTAAGATGCAATAATTTTATGGTAAACTGGCAACTAACTGAATATTGAGTAAATTACAGCGTTTTCAAAAACTGAAATCCTTTCAGTATAAACATATCTATTGAAAGCAACTTTTACATATGTTTTATCAAAATGAGTCAATGCTAGAAAGATAAAGCAAAAGATTATCGCTATCAGCTGACGGAATCATTCCACCCCTGAATAAAAATTATGCACATCTTCGACCTTCGATCACGACGACCTTCACCACAGTATGCATTTAATATCGGCATCATAATTATCCTACTAAATGTATAAAGGAATAAGAAATATAAGCAACACAACTTTTGCGAATCGATAATTACTAAAAAGTAAAGTACTAATGGAAGTCATCACATTCTCAAAAGATATATATACGCTACTACAATGTGACCTGACCAAAGCAGTTCAATTATTACTATAATATCAAACCGAGTAACACAATTTCCATAGCTCTCATAGATAGTGTAAAAATTGCTTGTAATTTGTAATTGTAGCAAGTTGCTGGGTATGAATATACAAGGGTATAACACATAATACTAAATGATAGATCAAGAAACAGGTGACGATGATGCTAATGTCGGTGTTACAATCACAACGTGTGAAAATGAGACGAGAAGTTTCTATTACTTATAATTGTAATAAACTGTAACCAACAATAGTAGTTCCTCACAATCACCCACAAAGCTAGTTATGTATCTGAACCTGTTTCCGCCTCCCTCCGGATTTTTCTGCCAATCCTCGCTCCAATCGTTGTTTTTGCTCATTTGAGTATTGATAATCGTGGAGATTTTTACACACCGTTTTTCGGAAATGTTCCTTTAAGCTTTGATAAGTTCTTTCTTCTCCCACCTTGAAATTGAAACAAGCAATTCAGTAATTATTATACCAACAGGTGCTAAACTGTTACAATCAATATTATCATTATCATTATAACCAGAAATTAGTTATAACAAGATTATGCCACGTATACTGAGACTTTTTAGGCTATCCTCGTTGGAGGACAGTGTCAAGTTTATTTTATTTTGAATAAAGTTGTCGTTCTCTCTTAAAACAAGGTCACCCAAGACCTGCACACAACATTACGAATAATGGAAATTTTAAAATGGCAATCCAACCTTTGCTGCCTCCATTAGCACCCAAATGGTATTACCACCCGTGTAATCGTAAAATTCATGCTTGAAAATAAAATCAAGGATAGCCTGACCCTCCTGTATTGTGTATGATCTGTGCCTGGGTGTAGAATTACGAAAGTTAATCGGAAAGGCAATACTCCTTCTATCAGGTGACTGTCTATTTTCTCCTGGTCTAAAAGGACAAGGTAAAACAGACGAATAACATGCCTACAAAGTAAGACTGGTGGATCAACTCATACGTGAAACTTTTGGGTTTGGAGCAGTGAATTTTTCAATGATTTGCAATTTTGCTGTCTTACGTGCTAGAGGTTGTAATGGTGGTGCTAGGGGCGGATGTGGTTGGAACTGAAAGCCGTTTACCCAGGTTTTTACCACTGTCGGAAGTGGAAGGGGAATCTTTTACGGAATTTGAATTCCAAGTCGAAGCTGAGTGAGACTCCGTATCACTTAAGCTTCTTTGTTGTCCATGGGGACTATTTGCAAGGCGTCTTCTGCCTGCAACGGAAGATTTGAACCTCCTATTCAAAGCAAAACAACTCTTAGCATTTCAAAACGAGAGAAGTAATTTCGACTCTTTAGTTATTCAAAAATTACAAATTTGATACCTTTATGAATTACCTTGGAAAATAATCTGAAGTATCACTGTCGAGAGTATCCTCCATACGAGCAGGGTTATTGCTAGTATTTTGGTATTCATATCGATGTCGTTTGGGACTAATTACACTGGCAATGCCAGTAACACTATCACTGCTAATCACTTGCTCAGTTCCTTTAGTTTTTGAAATAGCTGTTTCAGCTACGGTCAAATCAGTCCACCGCAACTCACGCAGGAGAATCCTGTTAGCATCGTACTTTTCATATCGGGAACGTCCAAATCTGTTAATAGAGTTTACATTTTATTTAAATACCATTGATAAAAAGTAACAATCAAGAAGATCAAAGAAGCCGAAAATAACATAAATCTTATGGGATCAAAGTAAACGTGGCGAACCTGTACTTATTGAGATCCATTACTCTTGCCTTGTTATAACAATCATAAATGAACGCGGGTAAAAATGTATCACCCGGTTCTTTTCGGACATTTGTGTGAATAGTAGATTTCTTCACGTTAAGATACCAATCTGCATCCAGAATGGAAATTTTGTAAGGGTCATCTTCGTGTGGATCGAGAACTAATCCTCCTGCACGCTATTGGTCAGAATAAAGTCCAAAATTCAAATCACACAATAAATATTTAATAGTCTATCTCGATCACAGGCCAAGAATGAAAAATCAACGGCCTGAAGAGCACGCAGGTTCCCACAGTAATCCTATAAGTAACATATCGTCGTTGAAGAGTGAAAACGAGCTAAGTGCATCTGGCCCCTAAAGCAGAATACCAATAATTGTATTGCTATCAGTTCAGCATGCGTTATGCTCCGCACGGGGCATACTGCATTTAGCTCTTTTTCACTCTTTAACGACGATATATGTTACACACATCAATGAACTGAATTTATTCACCTCAATCCAGGTTCTGAGTGCACCAGTACAAGCCTCATCCGGTACGATTTGGAAGACACTAACAGCACTCTCGTGCAATGCAAATAAGTCTAACTGTCGCGTTTCTACCATGGTTCCCTTCCGCGTCACGATGCTTATAATCTCAAAGGAATACTGTGATGTACGATACGATTTTGTATCCGATTTCGACCTGAAAGGAAAATTCCAATAAATGATAAATCAGTAACGAATGGAGTAGTTAGCACCTTTTCATTAATCTTCAAAAACCGCACAGTGCTGTCATTTTACAACCACACGTAGGTAATCTAACATGATAATAAAAACTTAACTATAATGCACACCATTTACATACATGCACAAATTAATAGCATTACCAACAACGAAACGTGTAGTTTTTAGCTCTTTAAAAATATTCAACGGACAAACGGAGCAACGGGAAAACGGAGGGGCATTCTTAAGCTGAAAACCGCGTTTAAAATTGAAGATTAAATGATACAAAAATCTTAATTTTTTCGAACGCTATTCTAGGGCTGCCAGATTTTTAAAAGTCGATTCCGGGACGCCGTCAAAAAAGTATGCGTGCTTATCTTTTTTGAATGCATTTAAGATACTTCTAAACTGCGTTTACGATTGTGTCAAAAACTTTGTTTTTGTCGCTGTAAATGTATTGTTTTCAGTCAGTTATAACATTTATTATTTTTTGGCAGGCTAAGCCCAGCACAAAAAAATGTCTAGATTATATAAAGTTTGAAGGCATACCAACTATTT
>JAAXYX010001729.1:0-21037 GCA_036851915.1 Ptenothrix huangshanensis | reverse complement strand
ATATGCACACCCAGTTCAAGTTGAGTACCTTCAAAAGAAACGTGTCTCTGAGAAGGAAATACACATGTACTGAATTACATTGATAGTAATGATACACTCTGACCGGTAGCCTTTCAGTGTTGATAAGCGATCCATTCTTCAGTTTCGCAGAAACATACAATGCGTTTTTGATCCATTTAGGATGTATGCTAATTACGTTGGTAATTCGACTAACGACCTAACGATAAGTACACTCGGTTTCTGGCGTTTTAAATGCAATTTTCTCCTGTTTTAAGGTTGTTATTAGTTTTTACAGCGTTCAATCCCAAATTCTATCCTGTTTTGATACTTTGAAAATCCCCTACTCATCACCTACTTGTGTCTAGCCTTTTACTCAACTTTACGCGGAAGCGTAAGTTAGAGACGAGTAAAAAAATTTTCAAAATTAATGTAAAAGTTCATCAGACTTTACCCTGTACAAATTATAATCATGTTATAAATATGTTTATAATACATATGATGATTACTTACCGTTAAAAAAATTGACCAAAAACTAGATGATTTAATTTGGAATTAATAATTACTAATAAGCTTTCGTAGTTAATTAGTGGGTTTGAGATGATTGAAAAATTTGTAAACGTTTGGTAGATGGCTTTTTCACGTTAAACATTATGCGATTAAAACTAAGTAAGTTGTACAGCAATAGTGATAACTTGCCGTTCGCTGTTTCTTTGAGACCTTGTGGACTAAACTGATCAACACTGCTACAACTACAAACAGCCACTTAGGATATATACGAGGCAATTATTAACGAAGAAAAAAGATCGAATGTGCCTGCATAGATGTAATCAAAAGATCATATATACCTACTTCTTGATCTTGAGCGTACCAGTTCAGTGTCAGTGGCATCTGATCTTGAGGCCAAACGCTATGCACTTGATTTTCATTGAGGGATGCGAAACCTAATTGTATGTTTACCTACAAACTTTTACGATAGAAAACAGACAAAGACACCTAGATATAGGCCAGCATAAAGATATACTATTAATGATTCCATTTATGAAATTACACTTCCAAGTCTATACGATCCTTCAGGCTATTACTAGAACTATACAAGATGCATATTATGCTTATGCTTAGGTAAAAAGTGAATGTCGATTTACTTTACTTATGTAGCTCTTTTCCTTGCTTGGACAATCGGCAGTCAGTGAGTTAGTGTTTTGTCTTACCTGCCCATGAAGTGTTTTTGTTTTTGGTTTTGGCTTATAAGATAACGCATGTATAAGAAGACATTACGTATCTATACGTATATAAATATTTGTAATTCACAGCTTTTTAATATGGGAAAACAGAAAAGTATGATTAATTAATAAGTAGACAATAACAAAATTATGCAGGCATTTTTTGCATTTACACAACGTTGCTTGTCATAAGAAAGTAAACAAACGTGTGAAAAATCATTTTGAGATGAGAATAATAAGATGATAAATAGATGCAGAATATGGAGTATGAATAATTTAGCCCAGTAACAAATATGGAAAATGCCCATCAATCTTGTCTTGGTGAAGAGCGAATAAAGTAGCTTGTCCAAATGTCATTGAGCAAAAAGTTGCATTTTTTCGGGACCCAAACAGTTTTAACACAGCATGTAGGTAGGTAAGTATTTTACAATGTCAGAGTAAAGTCCGGGATGAGAAACCTTAATTGTGATACTCGTTTCATAAAGTACTTTTAGCACGAGGGATTATGTAAGGAAGATTATTCAGGTTGATTTCGTAAACTAAAACGTTTTCTGTGCAAGCAGTAGGTACTAATTCTAATCTAAATGTGTTGAAGCTTGTAATAATTGATAATTAATTATTGCACCTCAGGTTTTTTCCTTTTCACCCATGCAATTTTGTAAATTCTGTTAGCCGCAGGACCAGGGGAAACGATGGGATATCCAAGTATACAATCTAGGAAGGTCTCCTGCATCGAAGGCTCGAGTTAAATGATACATTAGCTAATACGTTACTAATTGTACGGAAGGATACTACAACGGATGGATTCATAACAGCAATTTGGGAATAAATTGAATATTATTCACCTGTCATTGAATATTGGGCCAATTGCATTTCCTTATGTAAAATCGTAAACTTCTCTCATTTACCATGCAGATGTGATTTGCTAGGAATAAAATACTGTAAAGCGATTACCTAGTGTACTAACACAAACCTATATACCTAGGTACTTCGGTATGTCTTTAACGGTCAATACAATGACACTACAACTAGAACCACTATCTGAATTAAAGCTCGCTACAGCAAAAGATACACTTGAAATATGCACCAATGTACATAATATGCTTTATTGATGTAATAAAGAGTGACAATCATACATATAATTAATTACATATAATTATATCATAAGTAATGGGAATATTTGTAACCACGATTTACTATCCAAGCTACCTAATTAAATCATGTACAGCGTGTGCATACAGATTACGATTACACTAACTACACCTTAAACATCAAAATTAGCGTCAGAATACTAATAATATTCAATCAACTAACTTATGAACTCATCTAATGCAAGGAACCTGCGACGATGACGTTATACCGAAACGATGTTTTGTCGGCAGATTAAGTATGTAAGGCAGACAACGGGGAAAATATTACGGACAATTTAGAAACTTTTTATCAATACTCTTAGATCATCTATTGCCACCGAAACAGTATTGCTACCCGCAAACACTATGCTTAAATAACAGCCACAATTTAAACAAGTTTCAACCCATAGGTACAGTTTACTTTATAACATTTCAAAAAGCAATGAAGCTTCCAGCATTTAAAAACAATATTTAAGTTCGGAAGCAATAAACCACTACATTTTAGGCTTATGTCACCAGTAACTTCATAATCCAGGAGAAAAGCCGAAAAACAATCAAAATATAATTTACCTACCTACTAATGCTTTTGGTATTTCATAATTATCAAGCTAATTGTATTCCGATGGGGGTGGGATTGTTTCCCAATTTGTAGTTTAGTTCATAGTTTTGAGACTATTACACACACACCGTATTCATAACTATATAATATATAATGGAAATGTATTCAATACCTCTACTCGCCCAACAGTATTATAATCATCGTTATCGATCTGAAAAAATTACCCCGAATAAATGAATCAGTGACAAATCCTATAGTTGTAATTATCTTATGCATATTCACATACCACAGTACCAGTGAATAAGGATACTGTTCAGCTTTAAAATAGTAAGGAATCCCACAAATGGAAAAATGATAATCTTAGCGATTCGGATAGATGGGTATGAAATATGAACATAATCTTTTAAAGCTAGAGGTATCACACACCAAGCCCTTGCAGGGCTTGGCTAATAATGGAACATTGAGCTCTTGCATGCTTTATCTGGAGTTCAGCTAATTCAATCAGATTTTTCTTAAAGGCTTGAACTCTCCGAACTTTAAACTGTTGCAATTCTTCTTTTGCCTTTTCAGACATTGTCTCAAAACGGGTACACGAAGACTGTTGTATGGACTCCGCCTAAAACATACATTATTGAAGTCGCATGTTAGAATGCATCGAAAATATGTGGTAAAAAATTATGTACAAAACGATAATAAATGAATAAATAATAATTAATTATTAAGCTTCTAAAATAGGATTTCAAATAGCATTCGTATTAATTCAAGGTTAGAGCAGGTTAGGCAGCAGATTTTCAAGTTATCTATGACATTTCCTACCCATTCAACGATAAAAAACCAAAAATTGAAAACCAATATATAAGTAGGTAGGTACATAGCTAAATAGGGAAAGCATGGAGAACAATGCATAACTGTAATTTGGGATTCGGGATAATTTAGAAGTGAATAAAGATAAATTTGAAAATTTAACTGACAAATAGTTAAATGAGTAAGAAACTCACGTCGCTAACTTCCATATTCTGATCATTGTGCGTGTTAAATGACAATAAAAATAATAACATTGAAATATAACACTCTCAAACATAATCATATTAGTCAACTTGTTAAAATGAAATGCCCAACTATGTATTGTAGCCGTCTACAATTTTGAAAATTAAAGAGATCATACCATTCAATATAAAAATACTTACAGTGGAAACGTCTCGATTTTTGGCTCTTGCTTTATCAAGAGCTTTATTTGCATTTTCATAATTGGCCAAACAACGTCTTCGTCGGTAAAGCAGATCTTTAGCCGCTGCTGAATCTCGCATGTAGTATCTCAGTGTGTCGGACAGTTTCAAATCTTCATCTGATGCTACTCGATTTTCGACTTTCTAGAATTTTAAAGTAGCAAATCAAATGTCAATGTCAAATACGAATAAAGATGAACACGACGTAGCATTTATTTATTATTAAAAATACAGGCAACATTAATCATACCCTTGTTTTCTCAATAGTTTCAGCAAATTTGGTAAGGAACTTTTCTAGCTCATTATGGTCTATTGTAGCCAACTGAATGATATCCAGATAAATACGAATAACAGAGTCAGCCACAGATTTATGAAGGCTAGTCATTCGATCTGATTTCATCGTAGCATCCTTTAAGTGATTGTTGTGTACGCAGATAAAATTTCTCTCTGTGTCAAAAAACTCGTCGACATCCTTTTGCGTAAATGAAAGTAAATATTCGTCGGTGGTTTGACCGAAATGACGTACGATTCCACCAAAGTATTCTTTTTTGTTCTTTCCACGAACAGATAACTGTAATATACAAGCATATTTTTTTCGTTTGTAGACATGCTTGTTTGCATTGATTTCTGTTTGAAGATTAGTTTTATCGACAATAAATAATACGCGATAAATAATTAACACAACTACGGTTAAAATCGTAAAGTACCTCTTGATCATACTCAAGGAAGACGCGAAAATTATGGTCATTCCGGAATACGGTGTGATTGGCCAGTCGGGTAAGAAAAACTTCATGCATCGCTACGGTTTTTTTAAAAGTTGCCAAGTATTCGCTGAAAGAATTATATCCCGTTAGCTGGACTTTCAAATGATTATGTTATTTCCCCTCAAATCATATTTAAAGATCATAATTAAGCAACTATTAAAAATCAACTGCTAATATTAAATCTTCGCCACAGTATTCAAGAACTTATTTCGAGGAACAAATGATTATCATTGAGAATTGTGAAAGTTTGTGTGAACTTACGCTTCAAGTTCTTGCTTCATTTTTGTAAATTCTTCCTTAGTCATGGTACCTTCCCCTTCTCCTAATTTCTGTAACTTTTCTCGAGAAGCATCGAAGTCTGGACGGGGTGGAGCCGGGGGTATCTGGTAACAATAGAACATCACCGTTGAATAAAGTACAGAGAAGCACAATAACAATGCACACTAAACTAACTCGAACACGAATTCAGAAAATACACTTTTACTCACAATGTATCCCGCGTAATCTTCATTCTCCTCAAATCGGTCGTGTAACCATACGAATTCTTCATGCTGCCTAACCACACTGAATTCAGTTTTTTGAAATTCGGGCAGTGTTGTCTATAGGAGGTGCAAAATAGCAAGTCATAACATAATCGCAATCACTACAATCACTAGCGGCTTCGTTCCCTCTTCGTTCAGATATAGAAGAGAACGCAAGTATATACCCTGCAGTATATAACCTAAGCAAATAGGTAATATCACTATTTCTTTCATTTAAAGTTGATTTTTATCTTCAAAAATATCCCTATTAACTGCTAAGCTCAAAAACATTGATTAGCATTTCGTTCCCTTTGTTTTTAAATTCGAATCGTCGTCTCCAACAAAAATTTAGACTCTCCAATTCTCCTTGTCCGAAGAATTTTTATTTTCTTAAATTATTTCAGAATAATATAACTCACCTTAGTATGCACCGTAAATTTGACCTTATCCCTTTCACTAAGGGCATCAGAGATGTCCACATTTAGGAGCTGATCTGTAGGAGATTCTGGATTATCTACAGTCTGTTTATCATCACCACCGCCACCCTGGAATCAAAGCATACAACTATGAATATCCATAAAAATATAAATACATCACCAATAACTACAGTCTAGGAGATCTTGTAGTGAAAGAGAGAAGAAATATTTTGTCTGTTGCTTCTGTTACGACTTCCAAACGACACATACCTACAAAAAGAAATTTTGTTATTACATACTATGAAGTTACCTACTCAAAAACTCAAAACCTATTCAAAATTTAGAACTGAAGAATGTAGGTAACTACCTAAGTTGGCATATATTACGAACAAATACCCAATTTCAATCTGCATTTTAGGGGGGCAGTAAATTTAGAAGAACTACCTTGGGAATGATGAATGAGCTACTACTACTAACAAAAACATAAATCTACATACATAAACCTTAATACCAATATAAATTAAACACAGAAACCCACCTTCGACCTTTGGGTAAACATTATTATCCTTATGTGCATGAATGACGAAGTTGAGTACGATGATCATAACATATTAATTCTTAAAATATTCTTTAGCTGTTGTATTCATACTCCTAACATTTTGAGTTTTTACATTACACATTAATAATTTAAGTAAATTGTTCTTACTTTTAGGAAGATGCTTAAACAACAAGCAGCGTCAGCATAACATAATTTAAAAATTAATGGTAGAACTAGCAAATAAGGGGTGTGACTAGTGAGACATGTTAAAGCTAATGCTAGATGTAAGGACTTCACTGAATTATAAATATTGGCACTATAAAAGTCATAATTAAATTGAAGTCCATAAACCTAATAACTGCCCTCACCCATGACTGTCACAATGATAATATAAAAAGTTGGGTTAATAACCTCTGATACTTATCCTAATTAGTAATTTAATGGAACTTGAAGTGTGTGTTAAAGTTAATTTTTAGTCTGGACATCATATTGGACAATCATTTATTCAGTTACCTTATAGGGGTGTTTCTAAAAATCATATAGAATTAATTATAATGAAATAAACTAACCATGGTAGTGTACGAATGACGAATAACTTACCATCATTTTGGTTGCTCTTTAGCGATTTATTTCCACCTTCTGTTT
This sequence comes from Ptenothrix huangshanensis, assembly GCA_036851915.1. NCBI lineage: Eukaryota > Metazoa > Arthropoda > Collembola > Symphypleona > Dicyrtomidae > Ptenothrix > Ptenothrix huangshanensis. The sequence continues at coordinate 14,018 of JAAXYX010001729.1, read as the reverse complement.
TCTTCAAGTGTCTGTTCCACAGACCAAAATTTATGAATTTTTAGTGATAATTTTCAAAATCTACTGAGATTCAATTCTTCAAAGTGTAAACACAAATCATTAATCACTTGATAGATAATCTGACTTTATGACTGTACCTATGCCTTCACTACATGAAATGTGGGACTGTCTGTCAATCAACGTCAACTGACTATGACCGAGACTATGAGCTACAGGCTGTAAATGCTGGATTAGTTAACAGGAATTAGTAATGGCGGCACTGTTTAAATTCGTATTACATGTATATTATTGCTTATAAAAACTAATATAATTAAATGTAAGATAAGTGCACCTAGGTACTTGTAATAATCTGCGTAAGCGTAGTAAATAAATACATTTGCATGGTACCTACCAAAATTCACGTACTGACTAGGCTGACGACTGCTAAGTCTGGCAGCTACAGTCGTGTCGTACGTCGTACAGTACTCACACACTCACACTCACTTCACTTTTAGGTAAAGTATTTCCTCGAGTAGTATTTAGAGGGAAAGTTGAATTTCTTGGCAACATTGACTTGCATTTTTGGGATTTTTAGAGCCGTTTTTCCTTGCTTATGCTGTTTTGGCTTTTCAATAATGTCAATTTTTTGGAGTTGGAATAACTGATTTCGTTTTACACCTTGGCTCTAATCTAAAATTAAACTTATATTCACTCAAGTCATGTTCTTCGATAGAAGGAGTAATTAGGTACGTTTGCATTTTGAAAGAGTATAAATAAGGCGACCAAAATTATGCTCTTATTGCCTTTTTTGGAGCCTCATTATATTTGTTGGGCTTTTTTGAAACCTCATTATTCTTCTTATGCTTTTCATCCTTGCTTTGGAAATTCATTACGGTTTTTATGCTTTTTTGGAACCTCCATGCTTTTTTTGTCCTCCAAGGCCGTAACTCTATTTTCAATATGTTAAATTAATAGCATTTTGATTGCATTCCCTTTATTGTACATTACTTTTAAAATTTTAGCCGGCATACTTTTGTTTGCTCTTAAAACACTCCATTATGCTTTTTTATGCATTTTAGGATTTTTTTCTGGACCATTTTTTGTTATGCATTCAAATAACTTTCCGGCGAATAAATGAAAGTTTTACGGTAGGTTTACACACATTATATGCATTTGAAATGGAAAGTACAAAATGCAAACCCAACGGGAAGATTGTTGCATTCGTACTTTTGCCTGATTACGTAAGTGTATGACGACCGGAAATGCCTCACTCACAAGTTAAACGTAACCTTGTTTTTTTTTATTAATTATCACCATCATGCTATAGCCTTTCCGAGCCAAGACGAAAAACAGTGTGCGATGAAACACTATAGCCTATGTGTCGGGACTACTTGGACTGTCTGGGCGACAAGCTGGCGCTTGGAAAAATTTTGAGACAGAGCTTCCAGGAGTTCATGAGTCATCGCCATCATCTGTATAGTTATAGATAATTAATTATTGATTAAAAAATTCTTTTCGGGTCTCTTGCACTGAAATTAATGGAGAAACATGAAGATGTGCTAGCGTTCAAAGGAGGTGGAATACCGAGGTACATACAACATGAAAAACCTACTCGTACTTAATCTCCAAATTAATCGAACGTTATGGAAAAGAATAAAGAATGAAAGCCAACACCAAGTGAAGAGTAGGAGATAGGTACTTTAGCTTAGCTGGTACATTTACTTCGTGCATTCGATGCAAATACCATTGTCATATAACATAACATTTAGAGTAACGTGAAGAGAAGAAATTGTATTCATAATTTTCGAACAACAGTAATTACAGTATGCTACACACAATAAGAAAAATATGATCATATCTATACAATAAGTATTAGTTTAGGTTTTTTAATATATTTTATCATCATTATTCGCGTGCGTTCATTACTTTTCTTTTTCAAACAATTTTGGTATGAAATTTTTGAATTTCATTTTCTTATTCCCTTTAATAGGTTTGACTCCACTAGATACGCTCCCACTACTGTCAATACTTCTACCGCTTCCATTCAATGGGGTGTGATCATAGCCGTTGGTTTCGATCTTTTTACCACTAATTCCGTCAATGGATGAGGTACTTCCAACACTACTGCTGAGAGTGTGAACACTTGGACTGGCCAAGAGGCCAAATCTATTCGCAGTGCTGGTATCACCGTTAATATCATACTGCCCTAGTTTATTGTGACAGCTAGCTTGAATCTGATTCGTGTTCGTAGTACTATTTACGAGAATATTGCTCGCTGCTGGTAACTGAATTGTCTCTTGGACTGGAACAGGAGCAAAACTGAAAACACTATTTTCAGAATGCTTCAACAATTCTTTCTTTTTCTTCTTTTTCTTAGGTTTCATGATATCTGGGTGGGAGTTACTTCGTTTTCGCGGTATTATAATATGATGAGATTCTTGTTTTAATTTTGTATTCACATTGTTCTCGCTCAACGATAATTTCACAGGTTGGGTCATGGAATGAATTCGGTCCTCTAATGTAGAAATTTTTTTGCGTGTCCAACAGCAAAAAAGAGTAACTCTATGAACAAAAAGTTATGAGATCATCAAGAGATTTAACCGATCCAAGAAAATATTTTAAATTGCATTACCTATTAGGATTTCAAAAATGTTGGAAAAACTCGGTATATTACTTTACACTTTAATAAACAATCAATCAATCACTTACCCAATAAACTGTACCAAAGCAAAAAAAATAAGAAAGCCTCGTTGCATCTCAGTCCTCCACAGTGTAACTCTTAAGTCTTCAACGGAACGTCTCAAATATCTAGATTCTCGTTGGGTAAACTCTTGAATCCATTTTTGTTTACTAATTGTTTCATTTAAGTTCTTTTTCAAATTCTGACTAACGGAATAAGATTCTTCAGACTGCTTTTTGAATCGCTGACTCAGTTCTTCCAGGTAACCGGAGCTTAAACTCTGATTCCTCTCCAGTGCTTTGATTCTATTCGTTAATCGAACAAACACAGATTCTTTCTGTACACGGGATTCTTCTTCTATTACTACCACAGGTGGCTTCTCCGTTGTAGCACTTGACTCTGGGGATGGCTGGGAATTTTCAACAGATTGTTGGGGACTTGCAAGTGGTGGCTGTTTTTGCTCTGGTACATTGTTTGTATTCTGGGAGGTGTTACCTTTACAGAAATCATCTGAGTTACATTACATCTATCTAGTAATTCCTGAGCATGGAAAATAAAATCATTTTCAATACAGTAATTATACAATCTAAAGTTTCAGTTCAATTACATATGTACTACCTTTAAATCCATTGCTAGTTTCATCAACCTTCTCCTGTTCACTATCCGTACAATTTTTCAAAGGTGAAATGTAACTGCATACTGAATTTAAAATTTCCTCCCCAAAAAGAGCTCGCCAAAATCCTTCCACCTGGTTGGGTGATCCAATGGAGTGGGTGCTGAGAATGCGATTACAGCTTAAACTGCTTGAGAACTGATGCGAATTGGCAACAATAAAGTGAAGGATTTTGTAGTTGCAGATTTCGGTCACATTAGTTTTAAGAAATTGTGATGGTAAACAAGTTGCCATACTCTGGCACGTTGCTGTATCGTTTGAATCCAATGCAGAACCTGTTGATGACATAAAAGTAATTCATATTTAATTATGTTATCATAGCAGCATCAATAACTTTATCATCTCATCAAGGATAGCTCCGCAGGGAATTGAGAAAATATAAAACCAAAGTGTACCGGACAGGAAGCAGTTTACGAAAACCAAAAGCACAAACTAATTATTACACATATATACATACAAACATTTACACTACAAACCTTTCTTGACAAACACCTGTGCCGCCTTTTTGACCATCTTAATGACAACTTCAGCAGCTGTTCCAATCAACGAATTTTCGTTAGTTCCCTCATTATTCATATTTTCTTCTGACAATGCAGACTGATCACTCGAATCTACGTGGCCATCCTCGTCCGAATGCGAAGCATCAAACACTTCGTATCTTTTGTAATCAGAAAACGTGAAAAAATTATCTAACAACAAAGCAGGTAGTCCTAAAATTATATGCTAAAAAAGTGACTTACTCGCTCTTTCCATAAATCCGAATTACAGAAATTGGACAATAATGCTCATTTCCATGATGGCTTAGGATTTGGATCTTCAAAAATTTATTGTAGCTTGAGTTTCCATTGACAGGAAAGGAATGAACAGCACGTGCATCTGGTAACTCTAAAGGGCCTATTTTAACCCAGTCGCGAGTAGGAAATCTATCGGAAACACCAACGTCAACTTCCTTAGGGCAGGAGGAAAATAATTCCAGATTTCCAATCGAAACCTTTTCTATGCGGATCGGCTCACAGAGCTCGACGATGATCCAGGAGGAAACCCCGCACCTGATCAAAAAGTAAATAAAATTTGCTGTGAATTCAGTGTAAAATTGAAATGCTTCCGAAATTCTGCAATCAATAGGTAATTATAATGATACCACAACAAGACCTGTTTACGTCAATTCTAAAAAAATGTGGTAAACTAATACCTACCTGTTAAGCATATACTCATCATGACTACTTGACATGATTCCATTTGGATTTTGAGCTTCCGGATTAGCCATAAGAATCTTTGCTCCACAATCTGGTGACGCAAAATTTTTTCCATCTTCCTTTTTATTTTCTCTTGCAACCCCATTAGGCTGCAATAAGGTGGCGTCCTTCTTTTTTGACAACTGTAACTTAGTCCATTCCGAAAATGATGGAATTTCATTTTTTTCAGCAGTCATTGTTTTGTTTTCTTCGTCTTCCGAAGGTCCGGATTCTCTCTTGGTGGGCAGCAAGTCCGGCTTAACAGTAGGAACCGGCAGTACTTCAAGATTTTCTTCAGGTAATAAAGTCTCATTGGGTAGTTCGACAGGAACAGTTTGATCATCATGACTAGGAGTGGCAGGAATTTGACTTTCAACTGTAGAATCTGTTTGCAAATATGATGAACTATCTATTTCCTGCTTCTCAGTCTTTAAATCTCCATCAATTATATCGTCGAAAAATCCATCATTTCCAGAACCACTGAAGTCCGGAAGACCCGAATAGTCAATTTCGGGTTCATACTTTCCTGACTCGCTGAACTGCGGTTGTAAATTTTCATTGAGATCGCTTTGTCTCGGCTCCTTCGCAATTGTTGGTGGTGCGAGTGGAATTTCGACAGTTTTTGCTTGTGGCTCTTTTTGGCCAGTAAGTTCGGGTGGAATCCTCTTCGAGGCATTATAAACTTGAACAGGTAGAAATTCTTGCTCTGTTGGGGTGTTTGGTGGTGACGACTGTGGATCAGTTGATAGTATCCACATCGGCCAGATGAGAAAGAACCTATTAAATTTGGAACAATGAATCATTGAGAACCAAGAGTGAATTTACTACAGATATACAAGACTACAACTCAATTCAAACTATCAACTATATAGAAAATATAAACAGTAATGTCAAATGTGCGTAATGTTACATATGAATAAAGATGCAACTATAAACTAGGTCTTACCATATAAAATTAATCCCCATTTTCACTTGTTGTAAATTATGTTTTGTTGTAATAGTTATTAAAATAGTTACAATGAATGTGTAACTTATATCTTGAAGTCATTCTAATGTTTACAGTCAATTCAAAAGCATGTAAACACATTGCTGAAACTGTAATATTGTTCGCAGTCAGCAAATAATAATGCTATTAAATCATAATTGCTTCATTTCGTTCAAAATCACAAACTATCAGCATCAGTCATATAATTCGTTTATCACTTCACGATATGCAGCGTTAGAATGATTGATACTCACTGTAAATGGTAAATAAACGTAAGTCATAAATTCCGGGGTTAAGATTCAGTATCACATAAACTTCAATTCACAAACGCCAAACAACAAATAAACAACAAATTATCGACAAAGGTTTATTTATAGTTGATAGTAATCATTTAATTATTTAATTATATATCTGTCTTCGTTAGTCCGCTGGCCACTGACTACTGACTATCAAAACGAAATTATCCGAAAGAACTTGGAGACTCTAGATCTCGAAAGACAACTAACACTATGAACTAAATAATTAGACAAGTCTTTATTTTAAGAATGATACCGCAGAACTTAACTAAAATTAAAAAATCTATTTCTCATCGTATCACCTTTATGTAATTCTCAATTTGTAATTTTACATTCAACACACAACACCGACGATTACTAGTAATAAGCTACCAACCTCCACAAACTTTCAACTACTGAACTACCAACAACTTTAGAAATTCAAAATTCCTTCGTGTCAGATAATTAGATACTACGTACTTCTCACTAATTACTAAAACTATAACTATCACAAACAACATATAGCTTCAAACTTGAAACTAATGATGCGTAGCGTAATGAACGTTGCTTCACTTTCAACTACACAAACAACAAATATGATAAAAATACTTCAAGCAACTGACACCAGTCACCAGTGACAGTGACACATAACCTGTACCTACTGGTTGATGAAAGTCAATATTTTTCAAAACATCAGTCAGTTGGAAATTGGAATTAGAAAGTAATTATTTATGCACAATATTTAAAATCCTGAGCCTGAACATGTACACATAATTAATAATTATATGATCTACTGAAATCCCGACTGTACTAATTATTCAAGATTCAGGAGTTGGAATTTGAACTGACTGCATATTGGCAGTGGCAGAATATTTTTGACCCCTTCAATGACGACAAATGCCAAAACGTAAGTGGGGGAATGTCAATGACAATCTGCAATGAATGGTAACCTCAAACTTAAAAACATAAACACCCCCTAAAATAAAAAGTGAATTAAAACCTGATCTTTGAGCAGAGCTACTTTTTTCCTACGATGACGATGACAATCGAAAGTCAGTCGACTTATACAGACCTTTACTTGTTTTATGTTTCAAGTCGTAAAAACGTCAAACGTGGTTATGTTGTAAAAGAAAAGCCGTTGCACAACCCTTCACCCTTCGTCGAGAAAAACAACTATGCACAAGAAACGTTGGAAAATACCAAGTAAAACGATGGAAGTAATTAATTATATTTTATGCCTTACTGTGATTACGATTTACGATTTACGAACACTATAGTGGGGAATGGGGAAGGGAACTGGTGAGATGGAACATGGTATGGTACAAGCTTACCTAAGTGAAGTTAGTATTTCAGTAGTAGAAACAACTAATTAGTACGTAATTATAGTACGATGGTACACACGCAGTTAGTTGGTGCGTTGTTGAACAAGAATTTCGTAATTATTTAAGTGGATTTAGTATTTGCAATAATTATAAAAAATAAAACTTGGTAAGAATCTCATGAACGCAACGCTCTGAAAGTCTGAAAATCCTTTGGCAAATCCTACGTGTTTTTCTTCGCAAAGAAGCGCCAGTTTGCTTGCCAACCAAAATTAATAACTGATAACAACGGACACTGAGAGAAGTGCTGGAAGTTCCCTACCTATAGCAAACCATAATTGTTTGACTTCCACGTGCATTCACTAGTATCCACAGTTGCCACTCATTTCCTACCTACCTGTCCTACCGCAATCCAATGCACATTCCAATCTAACCGTCCTACTAACGACCAACCCCCAAAAAAACTGCTCATGAATATGTATATAACTATTGCCCAAACTGATCTGTATTTTAACAGGAGTCGAATCCCAGTTGAGACAAGTAATCCAAGTCTCCAATTATTGCAGCTATGATCCTATAGCCATCCTAGATACCAGTTATCAGTCACAGGTGCGTCCCTGGGACTGGGACTCAATTTCAGTTGGTGCTCAGTAGTTAATTTTTTGTCAAATTAATACTTTGTAAGTCTAATTTTTCATGCAAAACTGTTTACAGAAAATATTTTAGTAGTACTTTTTTTAATACCTAACATTTTTTGGAAAGGTCTTATTTTTATTTTCTAATTAACGCCTTTGTTTAAAAAAGATTCGTTTTTCCAACTAACACTTTTGGAAAGTAGTACGTTTTCCCAATTAACAATTTTTGAAAATGTTAAATTTTTGCAATGAAAACTTATCAAAAAGGTATTTTTCTAATTGTCACTTTCTGAAAAGGTCTAATTTTTCCAATTAGCAAATTAAAAAATAATGATAAAAAAACTTTTTAAAATAGTCTGTGTTTTTACAAAATATCTGGGAGTGCTTCAACACCGTAGCACCCACCCCAAGTACGACCCTGATCAGCCATATAATTATAAATACCTACACATATAAAAAGATTTTGAATACGAATACAGTAAATTATATGAGTAAGTAGTAATTATGTGATAATAGACACGCTATAGATAAACAACTTTGTCATTTCTTCCAATCTTTGCAAGATAACTTCTGGTTCGGGTTCCAGGGTCATCCTACACTAAGTTTTTTTTTAAATGAATAACTCTCATTCCCTTCCTTAAGCTTATATCCTCATAATAAATCCATAATTAAGTTAATCTGAAAAATGCTTCAAGAATTACGACGTCTTCAACAATGATACTGATGCATGCCCCTTGTTCAACCGATAATTCAGAATCAGACAATCTACCTACTTTAGAACAGATTCATGCATGGTAGTAGAAATTATAAATAATAATTACGTGTCAAAGTCAAACAGTACGCTTTGTTTTTTTAATTTTTACGGATTGAAATGAAATACATGAAACAATAAACAAAAATTCCTATAGTATTTCGTTTCACTCCTCAAATCTTTGAAATTAATATATGTACCCACCTGGAATTAGCAAAAGGTAACACCAGCAGCATATCAAGGTCAGTAGGTTTCAAGTCACAATTGAAGTATAATGGTCAACAGTGCTCTGGATTCTATAGCTCTAATTGTGAATGGATTATAATTGAAAATTTGAAATGGAAAAAAACATGAACTTGAAATATGGACAGTCATTATGCATGTGACAAAATGCTCCTAAGCGTGACCAGACTACACAATATTGTGTACATATATCCCTACATGCGTTTGTTTGGTGAACGTACACGTACGCTAGTTTGTTCCATTGAAGTTGGAACAATGGATCCCGCATTGTCATAACCATTGCCACTGGAAATGTTGTCTCTCTTGTTGTTTTGGTTTCTTACATAATCACCAATTAGTAAGAAATGGGATTCATATACATAGTAAGAAAAATTATTCCTATCCCTACCGCCTTATCGTTTTAAAAAGGGTATTTTAAAAGGACTCCAAAATTTTGCTGTATCGGATGACTTTATTAAGAAGCGTGTTAAATAATAAAGAATTAATACATTAATTGTGTCAAAAACAAATTGCGCAATTTATTCTAATAATCTAATCAGTACAAAACCCTGCAATGATAATAATAATAATAATAATAATAATAAATTCATTGATTATGAAACACTGTAAAATATTAGTGAAAGGTGCTTCATGCACTTTGTATAGTGAATTCTTATATAATGCAAAGTTCTTGTAATTTATATTATTAAATATGAAAGTAATAGGACCACATACTACTACTAAAAAAAGAAATAGCATTTAATATGTGTTCCAAATCCCAAAAGATGAATATTATTTTAGCATGAGACCAACTTTAATCGTATGAGACGATGAATGGTTTTCTTGAGTATAGTCGACTGCTGTGACCTCGCAAGCTTCAATCAGAGAAGAGAACTCTTGACTAATATTTGTCAATGATACCATTACTATTACCGTTGCATTTCATTATTGTATTGTATTCGAAACCACAACACGCCCGCAGAATGGCAGATACTAATAGAATAAGCTACTGTTATAGGTTGAATTGGATTAGGATTGAATTGAAAGGTCTTATGCGAATAAAGCTTAAAGAATCAAGTATGTACATAATTGACTAAGCAAGAGGCAACAGAAACACAAACTACCACTAGTATATGTATAACTATTTTAAGAATACCTATATATAGTTCATCTACCCTTCTCCATGTTCACCTTGAGTATAATGAGGAATGCAATCTCAATCGCCTGCCGCTTGTTATGAAGCAAAGTGCATCCAATTTTCCCTAAAAGTAAAATGACTGGTAGTCTCAAACTCTTCAAAGCAAATTCACATACTTCCGTAGAAAAATCGTTGAACAAACATCGCTCTGCTTTTGACAGCGGATAAAACACGTTACTTTGTCTCTTAACTGGCGATGTGGGATGTGATGTTTTACACGTAGGAGAATGCACTGGCAGAAATAGTAACCTTAACGAACTACTATTATATACCTAATTATGTACATTATAAACGTCAATCATTATCATTGACGTAACAATAGATATGGCGTACAGTTTTCCATAACTCCCAGAAGAGTTATATTCACAATTTATCTTGTCCTATACGGGATTGGAGTAAACAAATTTAAAAAATATTACTTATGCACAAAAACAAGAAAGCATTACAATGCATTAAAGGCGTAGGGGATTTACACTGATGTACTATGATGCATAAAATACTTTTAGCTTTTGGCTGTTTTTAAATAGCAATATTGTGAAGTGTTGCGAAAATAATGCTACTTTACTACGCCTATTAATTAATAAAATAGCGTTTTACATTTTTTTGAATAGATTAAATAACATGTTCCGTTTGCTTTATGTAGTTATATAGACGAAATGTAGTTTTTATAATCAACCAAATGGCTTGCATAATAAGCTCGATGTCGTTTTTGGTCCATCACTTATAACTGCAACGTTATGACATTACGAGGCATACGTTGCAGAAACATGATTAACGACTCATCTTGGTTTGACCTATTCTATCCGTGACGGATCGAAGAACCTGTGACTGCTTCTCATTCTGCCTATGGTTCTAGTTTATGTATTTTTGCAAGATAGTGCCTTTAAGGAAATTTCTTTTAAGCAAAGAATATTTATCTTCGTCACAGAATATAGATTTCAATTCGGTTCGAATGTTCGGAGACAATCAATCCTGACTACTTCTGTACCCTCTATTATCATAAGCTTCTACTCGTCATCCAATGTTATCACCACTATTAATTTATTTCCCACCGCACTTTGCACGGGTATACATATTTCCTTGTAAATTGATTTGATTGACTAATGAACCTTGCACCAATTATTTTAGAAAGATAATATAATACAGCATATTATTGAAGAAACGTAAGTAGACTATATGTATACTTAAGTATATTGGAGAATCGGAGACGTTATATTGGAGATTACTAATGCATTCAGTGCAGGTATACAACCAAAGCAAATAAAATGTAGGTACAAAGGAATTTCCGATGTGCATACAAATTAGGTTCGAAAGAGGACACGATATTTTTTTAATAAGAAGTAGAGTAAGGAAAAAAGAGCTTCTTGCGTCTGGGGTCAGATAAAAAAGGGAAAAATGTTGACCACTTTAATATCCAATGTTGTAGAATGAAGAGCTAATCCCCCTTAATTTTTAATAAGTGCCTGAGCCATTCTCCTATAATCGCAGCCTTTCCTTTTCTTTATAAAGAAATTGAATTGTAGGTATAGGCAAACTTACAACTGGGACTTACAACTCAAAGGACTGTAGACTTTTTTGTAATATAGAATTATTAATATTAAGTCGTCTCGCTTCACATTCTGGGCTCGGAGTGGGATTGAGTTCGAGGTTTGGTAAGAAGCTGATGTTGATACGATGCTGCCTTTAAGTTCAAAATTAAATGATAGTATTATTATATGTTCCTATGTCCGGCTCGAAATCTTACAGAATACCTACGAAACGAAAGTGAAGCGGAGCTGCAAAACAAGCTACAAAACAAACCACATTTAGTATATATGCGTATGGATATGATTAAAGGTGTTCGTTCTGCACAATGACTGCATATTAAAGGTAGTAGTCTAGTCTAATCTATTAGGACTTCACAGTACTTCAGCAACCTTTCTATTCTACTGTCCTCGTACTCTATGTGCATCCATATGCACATCCATAGCTGATTCCCAAGTTCCTCATTCAGTGTCTGCAACTTTCACTTGGACTGGACTAAATGTAAAGGAATGTAGTGCAGCATAAGGACATGTGTGCAGATGTACAGTCAGTGGCAGAATGGAAATAAGCCCGGAGAATCCTAAATTGTGAGACCGGAAAGTGCCGAACTTCCGAATGCTGAAAGTCCCAATCGTGTCTTAGAAATTAATAATTATATAGCCCAACTAACAATAAATTTCGTAACTGTGCAATTATATAAGCTACGAGTTACTGGTTTTTCGAAGCGTGTGATGTTGGTTCGTGCACAAAATAAAATATTGATTTCTAAAGACTCTGTTGAATGAGCAGACCTAGGTACTTAAGTAAGAAGAGTAACGTGCGTCTACTATCGTATCTCATACATTCGAGAATCCAATTCGGTTCAGTCGGTCCGGTAACTTCGTAGTAATAAACAATAAATCACCATCCAAAATCCAAAATGTTAAGCGTTTCGGTAACGCTATCTCTATTATCGGTGTTATTGGTATGACATAGTTCAATCAATGGCAAGAAACATAAGGTGGGTAACTATTTACATATTTCGAAATTCGTATTTGTTACATTTATTTGGCGATTCCTTGGTGTGTCTGGGAGTAGTTGGAGTTGGACTTTCATCTTTGACTTGAACTTGAAGATGGACTTAAATGTGCGGACTTTGGCTGTAAGACTGGAAACTCTTGACTGTATTTATTTTAAGAAATTGTTGATCACGGCCACGCAGGTATATCATTATACATCAGTCATCAGATTAGTCATAAAAGTAAAAGTGTTTATTTGTTTACCGCGTTTGCGGTTGGTGATAGCTCACTATTTACTATTACTGATTTGACTATAGTTAAATTATGTTCTATTGTGGTTAGAACTGACGAACCGACCTTTCAAAATGTTCTATCATCTAGTAATAACTCTGATTGACGATTACGATATTACTGTGTATGTGTTGTTGTTAGTCAATATATTTGTTATTGTAGGTTGAGCTGTTTTGAGTTCTTATTCTAAGGTTGAAAGTGTTAGACTGGGATTAAGATTGTATTGTTTAAGTTGTATGAAAACTCTTTGACTCTTACTTGTACAACTTAACTTTTGTAGAATGGAGTGGAAGGTGAGTTTGATTTGAATCATAAATGAATTCGTTGAGAAGGTGAAAGTGTCACATGTTCCAGTCACCTAAAATTGCAGTTAGCAGTAGGAAGAGTAGGAGGGAACAGATACAGTTAGTAATCTCAATCTATTATGTGCATGAATGTGTAGCGTTTAGCGTTGAAAATATTATTTGTAAATGTACTGCCAACTGACTGACGGTGCCGAAGTAATAGGAATATTACCTATAGATAATATTATATAATAATATAATTACCTTGCTATAATATACAGCTACAAGAACAAATTGTATAGGAAAATGTTTAGGAATTATTCTGGAAGTCGGGGTCTAGAAACTAGAATACCTAGAATGTAGAAGGACCTGCAAATATCTTCTATTTACCACTTATGACTTAAAACGTGCTGTAACAGGTTCTAAATGACATTGGAAACACATGTAGATTATTGCACCTATAATTTCGTAATAGTACTATAGATTGCGAAATAATGATATTATTGTACCACTCTATCTCAGTAATGAATCTGTCTGTAAAAAAGTGAAATAATTCAGTGGCATTTACAATTTGTTGTTGATGTATGAGCACATTGCTCAATAGCTTCTGATTCTGAATAGAATTTGACTTGAACAGTGAACTCGAAGATCGTAATTGAAGGGACTATCTGACTATGACTGTATTAGACACCCACGATCATTACCACGATGTAATTGTTTGTATAGGGAAGAAGGAATATTTGTGATACATAAAAAATTGTCAAAATTGCCCCCGAGACACATGCAAGAATCAAAACTTCATTATATTGCTTTAATTGTTTTATGTTTATAAATGAATTTGCTGGGTATTCATGTAGGGTAAATGTGGGTAATTGTGAACGGCGGGTAATTGTGAACACTCCAAAATACAATTATTAAGAGTTAATAAAAACTACCGCAATGACTTTTACAATTATGAGCTACAGTCAT
>JAAXYX010001728.1:0-21038 GCA_036851915.1 Ptenothrix huangshanensis | reverse complement strand
CCAGTACACTGTAAAAATAAAAAATCTTAAAACAAGAAAAAATACATCTAAAACGCTGAAAACCTACAGCTATTTAGTATAATCTTGAAAGATTTTTTACGTGCATCTGAAAAGCATCGTAAGATGCACTATTAGCATTTTAAAGACGTATTTTTGGAGCTAGATGCGCTGAATGAATACAATGCATCTAAGACACTGAACACCTATAGCTATAGTATAATCTCGAGTGCATCTTATTTTTTACAGTGTACGCATATAAGACCGAATCGGACAGCGTTACCCCATTTCACTTTCTTACTTTTCCTTGTTTCTGAGATAGTAGCAATTTATTTTAATTCTGAAATTCGGCGAATATAAACAAATTGAAAAGGCTGGACTTGAAAGGGGTTAGCAATTAATTATAAAGGGACAAAAAATTATACGCAGCCGGCAGGATTCGAACCTGCGCGGGGAAACCCCATTGGATTTCAAGTCCAACGCCTTAACCACTCGGCCACGACTGCTTCACTTTAGACATATGCAATGCAACATGGTTTCTATCTTCCTGTGTCAGCGCGCATAGCATTCAATTTTCATGTTTTTTTGCATGCCATTATTTATTAGCGTTGTCGTTGGCAACTCCAAATCTTACTTGTAGTTAGTTGCAGTTTCTACATTTTATTTTCTCCCTCAGTACTTTGTAGTGTACACTTGAAACAAAAGAGGAAGTATTGAAGATAAAATACTGAAGATTGAAGAGGAAATTCACGTTTGATCTTCCCAATGTAACATTTTTCACCACTGGTATCTATATATAGGTATGTAATCTACGCTTCTGGGGAAATCATGGAAAAGCTCATATTTATTTAATGAATTAATTAGCAACACGAGACACGCATATCGAAGAAGCTATTATTACACTAAAAGCCTTGTCACTCTTACCGTTCTTCTCTCTCTTCCAGTATGATGGAATTATGTTTATAGGCCAGGTGAGGAGGTGTAAGTACCTACACCTCAAAAACTGATTATCTTAAAACAGGAAAAACACATCGAAAACGTCAATACTACTGAATTCATTATAAACGAAGTTCAATACCTACGCATCTGAATTCCGCCCTAAACATTTAAACGACATTTTAGACCATGAGATGCGTTCTAATGTATTTTACGAAGAATTGGTGCATAAAATAGGATGAAAGTTTTTCGCTTTTAGATGCGTTTTTTCTGCTTTAAGATGACCAGTTTGTTCTACTGTACTTCTTTAATTTCGTTCAATACCATTAGAGCTACATTGGCTGTTGTGCTATTAAGTCGGTATTTAATTAGAGATATTATTTTACTGCGGCTTTGGCTTTCATAATTAGCTACTCTTTTCTGGATTTTGAATTAGTGGAGGAAACAACAGAGACAGCATTACCATGTACTGGCAAATGCGTCATCTCACCATTAAAATAGTAACAACTTAATTCCTAATTACATTCGTTTTATAGTAGCATCATCCTGAGAATCCTGTATCTACTGAAACTACGACAACAATTCTATGGTCTTCTGTCACTTAACCGGTCCTGTGTCCTGTCGTGTTCGCTTCTGTCTACATGGTTTACGATCGTGTGCAAAATGTCGTTTTCAATTCCTATAACCCTCCGTTTGGATAACAACCTTTCCACAGTTTCGTTTATAGACATTGTAAATTACATGATACAATGACAAATGACGATAACGAGGACCAAGTTTCTTTCCATGTTTTCATCCCTTTCCATGTTAAGTCAAGTGTAGTCAGTTGCAATTTTTGCAGTGTTAATGTCGGGTTGGAAATCTCTCATCGTCAGTACTGTTGTTGTGGTCGTGATCGTGGGCTATCCAATTCGATTTAAGTTTAATTCATCAATCCAAGTATGTACACTTAAATTGTAAGTTCCTTTATTCACCGAGTTAACAAGGAGAAATTAGAAATAATTAAAAGTGACTTGGAGGTACAGTAGATTGTGGACGATCATTCATTGGAATAATGTAATAATCTTACTTTGGTTCCATATCATGATACTTGTTGCACTGATTACCATTATTTGTACTGCTAAATTGTCATGACATTTTTATAACAAGAACAATTGTCTTACAATGATTTGTAGAAAAGCTTTCCATCGTCCTTTCATTTGTTCGCAGTAAAATTCTGATCGTTGCTTAAACTTATTTGATGCGTTTCGTAATCGTAATCAATGTGGCACAAAACAATTAGTCTCAAGCTCAAAGACGATTCCTTTCTTATTTTTGCCGTTGACTTTCATTGAACAAGGCTCTGCGGGAGAGAACTAGAGAATGGTCGAGAATCGTCTAGGTATTTGTAGTTACCTACATTTGAATTGCTTCTTCAAAATACACACCGCCAAAGCAAAGCAACGTGTCTTCTGTCTAAATTAGATTGTTGTAATAAAAATGCAAGCTTGATACTAGTACCCAGTACTAACCTACTCGATTTCTGATTTATATGCTAACTAAAATTCCTGCTTGAATCTACGATTTGGTTAGGCAAATGGAATGGTTTGGCTAGGTATAGGTAAGTGCATGCATCGTCGTAAGCCGGTACAAAGATAGTAAATCCCAGCGAATAAAGTAATTTAAAAGACAGAAGATGAACAAGGCACAAAACGATGTATATATGTGCCTATGTAATTATTTAAGTGCAATTATTGCCAATCTCTTTTAAGAGCACATGTTTATGGTATCATCGCACAGAGTGCGTCTCCTTGAAGAAAATTTATGATTAATAGGCATTTAAATCATACTTCATTTTTTGCTAATAATTGGACAATTTAGACAGAACAAGAAAACAAAATGTGCGAGCTTAATACGCAATATCGCAATGCATTCTGTGCTATACTCACCCAATTAATGGCTACTATGAGGGAGAACTGAAAATCGTGAAGCAATTCATATTCATCTTAGGGCAAAATAAGATTTAAAAATATGCAACACGTTCAAATGAAATAAATGTGATTCAAGTTTTCACTTAACTGCATTGCATCGATTCGGATTTGAAATGGAATTTGAAGAGCTATGGCTCTACAACAACGCAGTGATAAATAATGTCTTCCATATTGAAGTAACATATTTAAAATCGTAGGTAGATCAAATAATTATTAGATAAATGGGAGGATCTGAATAATTCAGTAATACGCTACGATCACGACCTCCATAGTGCACCATCACCAGCTTGAGTGGAATAATCACTATTAAACACACATGCACTAGCAACACAGCTCAAACTTGGGTTATCGCATTCTTTGCAAAAAAGCTAAGAAATGTTAATGACGCTTAAGGACACTTGGGTGATAAGAACTAATTGCAAAATCACAAATAACTGATATAAAATGAAAAAACAAAAATAAAGAACAGAGAATATGATTTTTGCAGTAATAAATTGCTTAGAATGTAATTTGATGAAATGCACGCTATTAAATTGGAATGAGTGCCAACTTGTACTTTTTTGTTTTGTTCTCGTACCCCAAACGTCATGTTTCATGATCACAATGCTTATGAAGTAAGCAAATAACTCTCTCGAATATAGGGGTACCTACTAAATATTGGCAGCGTAATGTAACAAAGTACCTACACGATCGTAGAAGTAAATAATTATTGCCTACTCAAAATCAGTCAACCATCATTTCACTTGCTCACTTTTCCCCGAACGAATTCACAATTAACTATTAAATCTAACCAAAGATAATCCATACAAATTGACAGACTCCTCTCTCTCTCTCTCTCTCTCTCTTCTGTATTAAAGGTCAGGGAGAAAACTAAGATCTCATGTCTTTTCAATTATTTTGGAATGCATACAGGTAATGCAGGAATGCATACACATAGGACTAAGAAGGAAAATTGGAAGATGAATGAAGGTAATTAATGTGCAAAATCTTTTTTTTTCACTTTTACGATAACACTGTGCATCCTATCCTACGTTTACTAATGACAACCCAGTGCACAGTATAGGTTGAAGTGCAGTATCTAGTTGTTTGGGGTTTAGGTACATATTATTACCCTTCGCCCTTTAACCTTCAGTTAGAGCAATACGTTCTACACAAGAAATACGATATATGGTTGCTTACCACATTTAACTCCATTTAATACCATAATTCTATGATTAGGGTGTACACTTGCACTTGCGATTTATATTGATTGCATATAAGCTAAGCAGTAGCAGTAAGCTTAAAAAATGAAATACCACTGCGTCCACGAAAAGTGAAGTGATAACCACGTCCGCAGGAGTTACTTTCAATAACTAGCAAGTACATAGTAACAATAGACTAGGAACCATTGCAATACTTACTTTTGCCTGTCTTTTGTATTCTTTCTAACCATTCAGTTAGTTAGTATGCAATATGTTGCATGTGTGTTTAGAATGTAGCAATAAAAATGATTTTATTATTACTCCACCAATCAATCGACTTAATGGCAAATTTGCCTCCTTCAAAAATTCTGTCGAACAAACCCAAGTTGATAAAACATTATTATTATGAATACTACTTTGAAAGTCGGGATGACAGGACGAGCCAGGATATGACAGCTAGTAATACTTCTTGATCGTTCAAAAAGTTCAAATAGGAAGCCTAGAGTATTTACTTACCTATTAAGACTGATAATGCATAGTAATAATCTTTATGTTTCTGGATACGCCACTTAACTTTTTTAACGACCCAACAGCGAAGGAAATTTGTACCATATCAGCCCAAATCACTCTTACTAAACAAACAAACCTTCAACTTTCGAAATGCTGCCTGGACAAGGATAAGAAAAATGATAGCACGAATAAATAACATAAGAGAAATTACCACACATTGTATTAGATTCTTAAATGTTAGGAAGAGTAAACTATAGATAAGACACCATAAATTACCCCAGTAGATAATTATTAAAAAATGTATTTTATACAAAACACCCTAAATCTTCAGCATGTTAATAACTCTATGATCAATCCTACACTGTAAAAACAAGAGCAATATTAAATCGAGTATGAATGCATCTTAAACCGATTTTTATTCCAAAGATGCGTCTTAATTCGTCGACAGAATAGAATACTGCATCACAAGATGAATGTCCTTTCCAACGGTCAATATAGTAGGTATTTACAATTTGAGAGGTAAAGGGATACGTTGTATTAGACTCTACGGAACCCATTCATAATGCGTTTCCTTTTCCTCGCTAATTAATTGTTCGTTAAACCCGTATGCATAATGTAAGTAGGTATACTAGCATTCGTATTGTTTTTTCACGCGGGAAGTGAACAATTCCTTTCCCATGACAGCAGTAAATGAAAAATGAAAACAAAGCTACAATTCACTAATATTAGCAAAATGAACCTCCAATTAACATTAAATAATTGGTTTATGGTTAAAACAGTGTTAGCCTTATTAATTTTGTTTAAGTGAGAGTAGTAAAAACTGAAGTTGTAATGTAATTATTTTATTTAAACGCATAATATTTTCAAAAGTCCAGGAAAATTAAAAGTGCATAAATAATAACTCGCAATTTTATTTAAGCTACAAACCTTTTTGAGATTTACCCTTTGTATACCGTCTAAAATAGCTGTAACGAGACAAAATGCTCACACAATGTTTATAACCAGTTATAGTTTGTATGTAATTATTCATTGACGAAATATTGAAAGCATAAATTGTGCTCATAAACTGATAATTGTTAGTTAGTAATACGTAGTAATTACTTCGATATTTTTGTTATAATTCTCAACTTTAGTTAATGATAATTTCAACTATTAAAAGATGACACAATACTTCGTCCATTTATGTTCGTGAAAATTTGAGATTTTGAAAAATCATTGTATGTACATTTTAATTGCGGACAGGGAGTGGAATTAAATTTCTAACTTTTAATTAAACTTATACGTTGAAAATGACCATTGCGGTCAATTCGACACCCTAATTTAACTGTTTATGCTGATCTACAATAATTACACTCTTTATAGGCATAATTTAGATACAAAATTAAGAATTATGACTTATGGCACTACGAATAAACATAAGCTATAAATTAACTAAAAAAATTAAGCATCAAACTTAAAAAAGAAAAACTCACCGAAATTGAAAACTTGAAAGAGATGAAGATGTTGAAGAGAAAATGTATCAAATAGGAGCTGACAAATATTTTACAGCCGAAAGAGTACAAATGCAAAAACAACACTTTTAGTTAATTGCAAGTATCTTGATTCACCGGAGTAATTGTATCACTGACCGTCAATGATAGTGAAAGAAAAAAGGCTATAAAGTGCCGGCAAAATAGCTGTCATTGACAACAAGTACTCCCACGTTCTGTAATCTGTAATGATATTATTGCGATTTGTTTATTCTGAGGGTCACAGTCAGCTGAGTATTAGAAAATCCCGGCTTTTCCCGCAACGTCTTCTATCAATTTCTTACGATCCTCCAATGCTAACAACTTACAATAGTTTAGTTTACTACAACTGCAAACTGCAACCAACGACGTTTTCTCCAGTACTAGAGATTCCAGTCCAGTCTCCCTCGATTCTCAATATTACGATATAACTGAATCTAGTAACGTTGAGGTCGTGATGTTTATTGATTTTAAAAAGTAATGACAATTAATGGGAAGTAATAACTGACAAACGTGAGACAGGAAAAGAATTAAAATAATAAAGTCCTTTCTGCCTTGAGTATGATGTGCCTTTTGGTTCCTGCCACTTATCGTAATCGTAATTGCAATGATTGTAAATACAGCGATTAGTGAGAAATTAATTGGAAGTGAAACATGTTGTGACTGTTACGGTTAGATGTTAACTGTTGCTGCCCAAGTATTAACTTTAAGTTATAATAGAATAATCTCTGGTTCGGCCAATGGACTTTTCGACTTTTCGACTTCTCTTATCACTTGATGCAATGTGAGCACTGACACACAGACAACAACGTCGACGATGATTACAGAGGAGGAAGAGGATGATGAACGATGAACAGCGAAGAACTACTACAGCCTCATCGTCTTTCGATCCATGGAAAAATGACTGCAATCCCAACCGTGCCTCTTGCTAAGGGGTAACAAAAGTTTGACTCTGTAAGTACTCAAGATAAAATGGTTTGAGGAGATTTGTAGATTTAATTACATGCACTCGGATTCCCTTGTTCGTTGTTCCTGTTCATTTCTACTTCATAAGCTAGCATTTTAAGTGAATATATGTGTGAGTTCCATGCTTACACCTTACACTTTACATCCATATCCACAATCGCATCCACACCGTCGTCACATTTCAATGTGATAGATTTAGGTAGGTACATACAATAGAGAATTAGACGAAAGATCAGCAAAACGTGAGGCAAGTGGAGGTGGAGGGGATTATCGTACCATCGTACGGGTGTGTATACCTACCTAGTCTATGGTCTAACATTATGGATTTTTGAGGACAGCTAAAACGAAAAAGTGTTACACCATGTATTACGATTACGAAGACCAAACCAAACCAATGCACTACAATACAATGCAGATGTTGACTGCTACTGTAATGATTCCACATAATATTTAAAACCCCCCTTAACGTCAATCCTCAAGTAGTCGAAGTCGAAGTCGTACTCGTACTATTACATACACACACTGCCTGTTTGGATATTTCTTTTCTTTTAGGATTGGTTCGTAACTAAAAGTCAATGAAGTATGTAGATCACTTGACTATAAAAGCATCTTGCCAATTACTAGCTGTAATATGGTAATAATTGTAACAATGTTAATCAATATATGATTAAATATCTCGTAAAATGTTCTCAAATGTAGTCCACAAAAAGTTCGGTTTGCTGTCTGTAATTGTGCCTGTTATTACAGTAGTAGCAGGATTATAATTATTATCAATATTACCTCAGGTATGTGCATCATCATCATTTAATCTCTGCTCTCGTAAATGCAATAGTTATGCTAGTGTAATCAACAAGCAGTAATCACAATCACGATCATTATCTGTTTGTGCTGCCCACAGCTACGCTATGATCGCTAACTTTGATTCTGATTTGATTTCGTGATTGCTTTAGAATTCATTGATTTGGTTTGATTAGATTTGATGTGATTGGATCGTATTGCAAGTATTACTTGCGTGTCTGGTTGATCGCATTATTATTATTATTTTGGCTTGGCTTGGCCGGCGTTAGTATTCATTGGGGTTGGTTACTGAGTACTGAGGATAACCAACAAGGATGACGATAATCATATGATGATATGATAATATGGTCAAAAGTGAGATTACATGTAATGTCAATCACATACAAAGTATACGGCCAGCTGACTGACGACGGCTGACTATCTCACTCATGCAATGAATGGGGAATCCAGATCGGACATCAATAATTCAGTGACTGGTGCATTCAAGCAATCGCATTCCACCAGTGCACTGATAGCGTTACCTTTAATCGTTATTGTTTCTTCTTTTCTATATCATCATCATCATCATCATCATCATCGTTTTCTCATAAGTTTGATTAGATGTGCATTTGTATTATACAGTATATTGAATACGAAATAGATTTATGTTGGTTTCTTGCTATTGTGATTCCTGATGTTGTAGAGCAGATGAGAGGAGAGCAAGTGGTCAAGTCAAGTTTAGTCAAAACAGGAGAGGGAGAGGAGAGTGCATAGTGGGATAACCTAATCTCAATAAAAAGTAAAATAATACATGACCAGAGAGAAGTAAATAAGTTGGAACCTCGTTGTCTTCTGTATCTTTTACTTCTTCCACATATACATACAAATCTTAACTCATACACTAGTACTTTCCTATTTCTTCCAATGCAGTGCCACGATTAACTTTGTTTATTCCATAGGAGTCCCATCGACAACCAAATTCAAATGATCAACATCGACATCCACAGTCCAAGTCTAAGCTCAAGTCCAAGACTAAGAAAACAAGTCTGAATGAGCATAAACATTTACTTTGTATGTCAGTGGCGCAAAGATGATATGTACCTACCTACGTTCGTTTGACATGCAATCTCAATTTCCAATCCACATGCTTTTGCTTACAGCCAAGCAGGTAAGTGTCAAGTTGCGCTTAAGCCTGTTTCCTCGTTCATCTACTCCACAGTTCCCATATCATTACACTATATTACACCTAAACTAAACGTTAGTTTAAGCAAAACTGTTAAATAAAGCTATGACAATTACGTGTAGGTATACCGATATGTGTACGGTTACGTTGAATGGTTGAAAACCAATTTGCAGATTTTCACTGAAAACAGGTTGATTTTGTATAATTAGGCTTGTTGGCTGTTGCTGTTGTTGAAGGCAGCGTTTGTCCTCTCTTTGGATTTAATTTCGATGATGAAACGAAAGTTAGCAGGTTTTCATTCTTGTTGCAAGTAACACTTTGTCAAAAGTGTTGCGTTGTCGTATATTACAAGCACAACAGCCACATTTAAATTCAAGGTACAAAGTTAGACTCAGGTTCAGACTCAAGAGACAAGGTAATAGGCAGTACCAGGATAAGACTCATCCTCGTGAGTCTGAGTCTTGTCGTGACTGAGAAGGAAGGCCAAAGGCCAATTTCAATTTGCTACTTTAGCACATCGACTATTCTGTTCTAAATTGTTAAAAATTGTTAATTCGTGTTAGGGTAAGTAGCCTGCATGTAGAAGTAATGTTTGCAAGCCTTATCCAATCTCTATCTGCTTGGATACACTAGTTATTAAATTTAATATTTTGGCTCATAATTGGACTATATGTATTTTAGTAGAACCGGCATAGAATCAGATGTAAAATAGAAACAGATGTGTGGGCACGATGATATCAGTATCAAACCAACCCCAGCACCAGATATATGGTTTTGGATGTCTTGATAAGTTGATACTAGCACGCCTCGAATACCGTGTTCTATCAAAGAGAATGCCTATATACCTAACTTTAGTATTGATGCCAATATTGTATTTCCAGTGCTTGCCACACAATATTTTGTGAGAGATTGAGGAAGTTTATTATGAAAGTTAAGACCCTGTATCAGATATTTATGAAAATAATATGGATTTGGTTGCCATTACAAAAATGCAAACCATTATAACGTTTTGATAAAGTTCAATTCTTCCCAATTTACCGTACACATTTTTAATTTTTTTGCTAAAAGACGTTCTGATGATCCTTGCAAAAAATGTGTACAAAATTGTTTTTTAAGTAAGATAATAAAAAAATAATTAGCATTCTCCTTTTTGCTCGTTCAAAACGTATACATTGTACTAAAACCGCTGTGTTAACTTTTTATATGCTTCTATAATATTTATAATCATCCTTGCAAAATATCGTATATTGATTAAGCTTTATGTTAAAGATTTCAAAAGGTAGGTAATTATCATCTATTTGTATGCCTTTAAAGAATTTAAAACGTCCTACTAACATTTTTGCAGTTCGCAAATCTGTTCAGCAACGAAAGTTTTTTTAAACTCGTGAACTGAATTAAGAGATTGGCATTGACATGTTTTGCTCTTATAGAAAAAGGGCACACGTAAGGAAAGTTCCTCCAATTCTGTATTTGGTTGTGAAATGTAGTTAGAACATTTTACCCTTTGAACTACAACAGCAGTTGTACAACAGTGATATAATGTACTGGTTACAAGTAAATAGTAAGTTCTGGTCTTGTTGGAACTTAATTGTGATCTTGAAATCTGTACCGGCTCTTTGCTGTGTGTCGTACCTAGGTATGTATGTATTCTTTGAATGTAACTAGAGATACGTGTCTGGTTAATATGCTTTTGGCATTTTGGTGAGATGTGTGCCTGTGCCTGAACCGTCAACGGAAGAACAGGACTGCTGACTGTTTAGCCATTAATCACTTGTTAGGCTGTGATTGTGTTATTTGGGCAAAATGAGAGTGAGGACCAGATGATGATTTTCTGGTATAACCGGTTCTTAGACCTGGACTGTGTCACGAGGACTTGACGATTTCAAACCGGCACACAGACTCAATACATTTTGCAAAAAAGAAGATAATCAAGAGTTGTTGTCTCTTACTTTGTCTGTCTCAGTGCATATGTTTTATGACTGCAACATTTTTTTCAGTATTTGCATTCATTACCCACTGCAACAACAACAACACAATTCGGCAAAGGATTGTATCAAGTAACAAGTATACCTACGCTGTCCCAAATGGGAATCTCTAATTTATAAATAGTGCATCTACCAATGTTTAATTAATTAAACATTTAGAATCGATGATTACCAACTTTCTCACTTTTCAGTAAACACAGAAGTTTGGCCCAGAGCCGGTTTATATCGGGATGTTTGACACACCGAGAAAAACTTTCACAGCCACAGGGACAGGGACCAGGCCAGAATTAAATTGCTTGAAGAAGCCAGAGCATCATCAACGACAACAAGGTATAGCTGCCGCGCTGCAGTGCCAAGTGATTTTTTAATTTAACAGGGAACGAAACGAATTGATTGCCAGATCTGTTTTTAACCATTAAAACCACAACTTTGAACTCCTAATAATAGGAATGTTGATATAATTTTACTCTGGCTCCTGTCCCTGCCTCTCCTTTTATAATTCTCTTCTCGTTGTCGGTATGGCTCGCTATTAACATTTGCATAATATGCCCATACAAAATAATTTGCTTATCACCGTCATCTTGCAATATTATAAGCAAGTCGCGTGATGGGTTTTCTCCAGTCAGTTATTTCGAGAATTTCTTGTACATATTCCCTTCCGAATTTTGTTGCTGAAACTAAATAAATAAAATAAATAAAGTATTTTTTTGGAAGCAGCAACCATTATTAAACTTTTAAAGTGGTTGTGATAAGAGTGATAAAATTGGATCTGAAACTCTAACCTTAAAATGATCGGGCGTTTAAAACAAGCACGCAAGCTGGATCGTAGTACGTACTAGCTGATATAAATTACATCTAAACATCTAAACTACTGGGCCAGAGTTTTTGGAATGGATCAGAACCTTGGATTTACCCCCAACGGGCACTCCCATGCTTTGGTTATCCTATAAGTTCCCTAAATTAGGCCAGCATGTGGTCCACAACTTAGCCGTGTTTTTTAAGATGAGTGCAAATGAGTTCGAAATGGGCTCGAGATATGTGTGAGACAAATTCAAAATTAACATTTAGTGGAGAAATTATCGTACTCTGATCTTGAATTCATTCGGACTCGGGCTTATTTCTTATCCACCCCCTCCTCTCGATCAGATTGAGAAATTTCAAAATGAAAAATTGTATATTTCGAACTCATTAATCATTGGTAGGAGCTGCATTATTTTGAAATTACGGATTCCCACAGGGATGTACACTGTAAAAGCTAGTCTCAAAAAATGGCATCTAAAAATCTAAAGTACCTAAAACGTTACTGAAGTGCTTCTCAAATATGTATTTCAAGCCCACGATAGGTTTCTAATGTATTTTTGATGTATTTAAGATGCACCCTAACTGGGTTCATAACTTATATAAAATACGAGTAGATTTTTAGCGTTTTGGGTGCATTTTTTCCTGTTTAAAGTGATTATTTAGATTTTATAATGTATCGACTATATCAACAAGAGCAACTTCAACTTCAACTGCCCTTTCCCTCCTTCCCACGGTTACCACTTACGGCTTACACCAATCCACTTACAAATTCAACATGATTAGTTTATGTAAGTATGTAAGCAAGTAAGTTTAACAAAGGTGCGATGTAATTCTTCACAGTCACTACACTACCCACAAATCATACCAATTCTTTGATTTGAATTTTGATGATTTAATTCAGTTTAATCAGCATAACTCCTTGTTGTACATACTTTCCACTTTTTATGTTCACCTAAGCCAACTGCCAAACCAGTGACAACTGCCAATAGTTGACCGCTCATACTCTTTACACTTTGCATGCATACAGATTCTGGTTGACTCTTAGACTCTATTAGGTGACTCAAGAATTTGAATGCACTTTGGCATGTTCAGCCCGCTTACAATTTCGATCTTCTTATTCTGAATTCAGTAGGCACACTATACTAGTACTGGTAAAGGCTTTAGTGAGAAACTTTTATGAGGAATAACAGAACGCCGCCAAGTCGAATACATGACAAATTAATTAAAAGCAAGGCAGGAACAGAAAAGCAAAAACAGGCTTGAGAGAATCATACTTTTAGGATTACCCAGTTGTTGATTGCATTGTACATTCTTCATTGTATATTCTATAGCATCGCCATCATCATATTTATTTACTCCACTTATCTCTGTAGGGAGAATGCGAATAAGTGTGGCATGGGGCCCTAAAAGAGATCACCTCTTGATTTCAAAGAATTAAGGAATTTGTTTTTAAAAATCTGAGTATATTTTCGACACATAGTTATTGTGTATTCTACCAAGACATACAAACTTTGATTTGTTTGCTAAATTTTCTTCTTCAAAATCAAGGGGTGGTAACATTTAGAACACTGTGTTACACTTAAGTACTTTCCCCCATAGATGATTAGATTTTTATTTAAATTCCGCCTTAAATAATAACCTGCTGCTGTTTTGTCACTAGCGGTCTTCAGGGTTCATCAACCCATCTTGAATTAAATGAAATTGAATATGGGTTTCCGTATATGCACTACTACTAAGCAATTAAGTTTTATTTTACGATCAAAATTGACAGCAGTTGTCTGTATTCAATGCAAAAGTGAGATGGAATAAATCAAGTCATAAATCTACTATTAATACTTTGCTGTACTTTGGAATTTATATGTAACATAATATATTAGGCAATTATTCCAAAATATAAATAACAGTGAATTTAGACGATAAACTTGATTATATGTGCCGATGAATGCTACTAACCGCAGTACCTAGTTAATTAATTCTGAGTAATTCCATTGTATTAGGAGTTGTAGGAGCTATCTCTCTCTCTCAACAGGTCAAACCAATCCAATGAACAATGAAACTAGTACTAGTACCCAACCCACGTAAAATGCGAAAGAAACGCTGAAACACTGGAAATTATATCACATAAAATTATTAACATTAGTAAACGCATGTGTGAGCGACCCAAGAAAATATAAAAATAACATCATGTTATTTTCAGATCATAATTATTATGACATGACTTGCATAAACAATAATGAAAGATAAGGGTGATATATGAAAATCATAGAATGCAAATTTAGGTTTGTCACTATAGTGTTTTTATTTTACAGTTATGCAAAGCAAATTCCCAAAGGTAATAACTACGGATAATACTTTGAAATATGTTACGTTCGCATATTCATAATCCTCAGTATTCAAAGTTGTATAAGGAACAAAAAGCAGTAGCCTCGGAGCCTAAAAAAACCAGTCGTATTTGCCGAATTCCGCGAATTTTGCTTGTAATAATTTATTATATTCTAAGCAATGCGATGTAGTGGCTTCTGAGCTAACAAGTTTTGACATCTTGAGCAAAGAAGTGGATGCAGAAGGTGCAGTTTCAGCTAGTAGTTTTTGAGATGCAATGGAAGTCCTTGTCATGTTTCCCTTCCGGGGAAAATGACATTCAGCTATACATAGTTGAATTTTTTAAGCCTGGGTTTTGAAATTCAGAATAACATGATCATTTTATGCTGGTTTTGAATGTGCTGGATGGTAGAAGCGCAGGGAAGTATGATTGTAAATTAGGTTCGAATCATGAGGGGACGGGGCTTAGGGGATGAAGCATGGACCCAATGTTTAGTGATGTACCTACATGGACGTTGGAAAAAGCCTACAGCGTAGAATTAACACTGTAGGAGTTTGTGAAATATGCATTAAATTTTGAATCTTTAGCAGTAAACAATTTAACAGCCACAAAGGACAGTTTGCTTGGGTTGTTCTTTTTATTTCCTCATTGAGAATTGTCTATATTTGTTCGCAGCATTAAGTCTAAATGCTAAATGGAGATTACATCTCACGATCAGATCTCTCTCATTGTAACGTATTGTACTGTGTGTAGTTACGTATGCACTAAATTAATTATGCTGTTACATTTTTTTCTCCATAATTCTGTAACAGATTAATCACTCTGATGTACACAGTACACAAGTAAATCCATATAATAATTATCCTAGAGCACAGTTCTCATTCATAGTCTACATTCTACGTACGAGGTTACCTTACAACTACGGCTTATTACTCTTACATTACATATATCACCTATATAACCATTAATTTCACTCCAGAGTGGACTATTATATGCAGACCACAATTTTTCTGTTTTTCTATATTTCACTTGAATATGCGGTGAATTTACATTCCTCTCCTGAGACAGAATGCACAGACCAGTCACCTCTACAATTAATATTAACCATTAACAATATTGGATTTATATGGCATAAATAGCTATCCTCGTAATCCCTGTTCGACTATTTCAGTATTATAATTACCTAGTTACATTAATTGAAATTATTATCATTGTTGTTCACAATCACGTCCGAAAAATATCTATACGTTCACAGTCATTCTATTTTTCCATTCACTGTACTCATGTAATTATGACTTGAAGATGCAGTAACCTCGACTTCGACTCTGTGATGCAGGAAGAGGTCAATCCTGAACCAAACAATCACCAGTCCTCTCCCATGATCATCTGCCGTTAGCACAAATCAACAATCACCATGCTCTGATCACATTCAACGTCGATTTCAACAGCAACAATAACAGAGATTAACACTATACTGTAACTCAACCCCTCGACTATTGTCGTAATAAGCTTGCAAACTGGTGAACGAGGACAGTTAAGCTCCATCAAAGAAGTAACATAAATTAAGTACATGTCTTCATATTCCTAGGAGCCATAATTATATGACACCAGTGAGTTGAAAACAAATATTTCTCTCCTCAAAAATTGGAACTAGGTATAGGAATATAATACAATAATTGCAAATAGTACTGATGTATCAACTAGTGAATACTTTTATCATTTATCTAACTTGAATAATCCTTAGGTAAAAAAACAATACGCATAAATTGACTATCGGACTACTTACTGTGTGTAGTGTGGCAAGAAGGTTAAACATTAGTATCGTTTGAACAATGTTATTACAATTCCCTACCTGAATGATCTGGATCAACTGGATCTGGATGGCAACAAGTTTCTAGCTACGAAAGTCAAGAACTTTTTTCCGTATACACACTAGGTACATACCAACGGATAAATCGTTTAACTTTGACATGCTTAGCCTTATTCGGCTCTCCCGAACGGGCTAGGTTAAAAATTGTTCGGAAATAAAATACATCATCACATATGCTTCATTAACAACTACACCTTAGCAACTATGAATATATGACTATCACTATAAAATAATATATAGTCAACACAAGATAGTTACAAATTAAATACAATTTTAAGTACTAATGCTTCAGATTGTTTCCTTTGTTCCTGCTCTATAGGAAATTTCATAGCAAAGCGTAAAGCTGTGCCTAGAGAAAGGAGGTTCTTGAGATGAGGAACTTAAATTCATAAATATCATACTTAAAAACCTGAAAATAGGCATACATGTAACATAATCAAAAAAGAACAACAATCAAGATTCAAAATAACATTACATGTCTACTGGAAGGCAAAAATAATACAATATATTTGTAAGTTATTACGAATAATAATAATATAATAATACTTTTAATAAATACCTCTTTGTTGCTGTTTACTAAAGAAATCACAGTATACACTGTGATTCCCTGACTTTTGTTTGCATCGTTTGAGATGAAACAAGTAAATTTCAAGTAGAACTATGACTTTAGTTTACTTTACACAACTTGATTTCATTATTTTTGATCTAGCTCAGTAATACATAAACATTTATATATATATATAAAGAATAATTATCTATATAATTATAGTTATATAATTGTTATTCTTTTGCGATAGCGATGCGTGAAGAGCACAGCTCAAAAGCCACTTTAAGCTTTTTACGAATAACGAATGCGACGGTGAATATATTTCACTGTTAATCGCATTCGTTTGTGTAATTAGGTATAATTTACATTCGAATCCTTAAAATACATTATAACGTTAACAAAAACAACAAAATAAATTTCCTTTTTTCGTTGCTCTTCGGTACTTCTTGTGATTGTGTTTCATCTTCAGTTACTGTTTTATTCTAACTTCCTTGAATTTGTTTCCTAAAAAATGTGACTTGAAATTTCGATAGAATGAAACCTTCTTCCGTCAAGCCAACTTAGTTCAGGTCAAAGGTAATAAAATCAGAATTCCAAATAGATATTGTTTCTAAAGTGACAAACGTCAAGTAGGTAGGTATATAGTCGCTTCAAAACTAGTTCGGCAATCAGCTATAGCCACCGTTATAGCTCCGTGTAGAGAAGACGAGTACTTAATGAACAGATTTGTTTTGCTGCATTGCTCACAATATGGACGACTGAACCAATTTTACTAGATTTTTAAAGTGGTTCATAATTTCCTTTTGGTGTGTATATAACTTGGCCAGTCGCTAGTCTACGCGCTAGTTCTTTCCGCAGCAATTTTTTCTCCTTACTAATCTTGAGTAACATACTTCCATTCTCTTGAGCTCGACGTGAAAGGTATGGCATCACACCTTCCACAGGACCGTAAGGAACGTATTTATAGACCGAGTAGCCTGACTGACCTGAAAATAAATCGGATGTTTTTAAAATTAAATAATTCAACGAGGTCACAAGAAGTTTCAGAGCTCCATCACCACATACATTTACTTATACTCGCATTGTACTGTAATATTATTTAATTATTTACCTAATGGAAAGGATACTTGATCACACATTCCATAAAGTTGGCCAAAGCAAATAACTCTATCCGCCGGTTCAATACCGAATTCTTTCATTCTGTAAATAGTTGAAAACAATTACCAGGTTACACGTCTAAAATTAATAAAGTGCACCTTTCAGTAAACCCAATACACATAAAAGTTGCCAATTACTTAATTAAACATGAGTAACATAATTTGAATTTGTCATTATTTTTGGACTCCTTACTTTTGAATAACGAAACGAACGGTATCTTCATTGTGCGTGGCAGCCATGATAGAAAATTGCTTCGGGCGATCGGTGGTTTTCATCCTCTGAATTCGCCCAAGACATTCAACGACGCAATTGTGGTACATCGCCGTAGTAGCTTCATAATTTTCATTGATGGGATCCTCATACCCCAATTCCTTGGCTCGGGCTCGTTCCTAAACAATCCAGTTCCAATAAAAGGAGGAAGTTATAATTATATGATCCACAGATCAAAACCTAAATTTTCAGCAAATATGTAAACACGAGAACCTTGGGGAAAATTGGATACGTTCTAAATTTTTCAGTACAGATTAGCCCAGAGACTATGATTACCTGTTCCATATATGCACCCCGAACAAGTTTTGCTCCAAAATAGAATTGTTGCCTCTCGGATTGCTTTAAATCAATTTGAAGAGTGTTCAGCGCTTCCTTCAGATAGCACTGATACGTATTAAAAACGATTGCTTTCTCCTTATTATAAATTCGCATCATTTCCATACATATACGAGAAATAGCTGGCTGGAAATAGGTCTGCTCTGCATCCACCATAACTCTTACATCCATTTTTTCAGCTACCCTAAATATATTATGAAGCCGACGCATCATATTCTTAAACATTTCTTCTTCTTGGTCGTTGAGGGGCGGGAGTAAATTGTGCATTTCACCAGTCGATAAATCAGCAACTTGCATAGCTTCCCTTAACTTCTTTTGGGTTCCAACGAGTCCTTGCCATGGAAGTAAATGAATCAACCTAAGTCAGAAAAAGGCAAAGGTGATACTTGATTTGGCAGATACGACGTATTCTCATTGGCCGTTAATGAATATTTTTTTGACTGTACATAAGTATTATTCTTGGCAGCTTTAAGTACTAAAATTACGGCTTTTGGCAGTTTACGATAGCAGTTCTGTAATTACAATTTGGATACTATCTATCATAGAAACGATTGTAACTGCCATTTTATTCCATTATTTAGCACCATGTATTTTGAGGTCAGAAATCTCGCCTTCTCGAGATCTCGAGACTTAAATCTCGATCTCGACTTTTTGAAAATGACCCTAGATTGGCATCCCCATATCTTTGGCAGTACAATAGGTCCTTCGCATATTGAACACTAAAACAAACTTATTATTAGCCAAAAGTTGTGTAGCTTATTTTAAGAAATATTGGATGATTACGTATGAATCAATCCCCCACATAAAACATTTTTAGATATCATCTTTGTTTATAATTTTTGCTTGTTATACCTGTTGAAATTATTATTTTGAACTGCTGAACAGAATATTTTTTGTTAATAATATTACTGCTAAATATAACTGCTAAAATAGTACTTTTTGTTACTGCAAACAAATATCTGCTGAATAAAAATGCTTTAACAGTTGAAAAAAGAGATTCCCGTCAAGAAATAACACAAAGCTGAATAAAAAGGCCATCATAACTAGAGTTCACGTCGCTCGCTTCGAATGTTTTGTGAATCAAACACAATATTAATACCGATGATATAACCAAATTAGATATTATTAATGATCAATTACTGTCCCAAGATGATTAACTTCTTAGTTTTAGTTATCATAGTTTTTTTAAACTAATTTATTATTATAATATATGTTACAATTCGTCTGCTATCTATAAATCTTTCACTGAAAGTTCTTTCCTTGTCATTTCACTTTCTAAGTCATCTGTGACTGTATTTACGTGTAGGTAAGTTTTTTGACGAATAAAAAAAATTATTATCATTATGTTAATTAATTTTAAATTTTAATTTTTTCTGATTTCTTTAAAAACTAAAGTCAATTGGATTCTTACCCTGTTTTATCAAACGTCATGCTCTCCAACCACTTATCCACAGTTGGATCTTTTTTAGCGGCTTTTTCCAGTCTCTTCTTCAGATCATCAGGTTTAATATTTTGGTCGAGAACAAAACCTTCCTTTCCCGTCACACCAGAGACGTAGCGGTGAACCCTAGCGATTGCTTCGGATATTTGAAGCTAAAAAACAACATTCAATTGACAAAATTCAGATCTCAACGCATTGGATATACTATTCTTTCCGTAACAGTTTACGATTAGTAATGCAATACGTTTTTAATAGAGCTGGTGCATTCACACATAAAGTTTATTTTCATTCTTCAGAAGCACCTATTGGGCTTTGGCATTCATGTAAAACCAGACGTAAGAAGTATATAAGGTGAAAGCGAAAACAAATTTCTGTAATCCACCAGCACTACTGATATAATTTACGGGTAAATCTTTTTACAGCGGTTGAAGTACTCTATTTGGCAGTAAAATTTCTTTTTTAACAGTTCACAAATTAGCAGTTATAACTACTCTTTTATCAGTTCTTAGCGTCAGTTCAAATTCAAAAAATACTTTTTTCTTCAGTTACAAATCCTTTAATCTTCAGTTATAAACAATCGGTTAAATAATGTTATGGAAATGTATTTATTTACACTTATTCGCGTTCCGATGCTTTTGGCATCTATAGTGGTCTTCCTCGTTTTACATTTTTTGTTATTGGTATATCCATCACCTTGATGGGCAAGTTGTACAGCTCCAGTTCAGGAGCTAATCCACGTATATGCTTACAACCAAATTCCGTAAGGAAGCATTTGCAGCTGCAAGATAATAACTTCCAATTGTA
Source organism: Ptenothrix huangshanensis (assembly GCA_036851915.1). NCBI lineage: Eukaryota > Metazoa > Arthropoda > Collembola > Symphypleona > Dicyrtomidae > Ptenothrix > Ptenothrix huangshanensis. The sequence continues at coordinate 475 of JAAXYX010001728.1, read as the reverse complement.
TCAGTTCATTGTAAGCTTGTAGAACGAAAAATATTGTTGAGAAAAGGTGTTGAATTTGCGAAGAGGCTTGGTTTCTAATGCAAGAACGGAATCCGAATTGATGGCGGGGTATCCACCCACATTAACGTAAATTTAGATTCCTCCATCGGTATTCGTTAGCTGAAACCAGGTAAGTAGAGGTCCATTGCTTTTGGAAATAAGTCGCAAAGATTTTCACGCTAACGTTCTTTTGGCCCTGCCATTTGTATAGCCACAGTTTAATGCCTAGTAGATCCCAAGACCCCGGTGTCCGCCTGATTCGTGAACTTCTCGTTTCGTGAACCCCCTTGTCGTAAACTTTTTTTTGTAAACTTTCATTTTCGTGAACTTATTTTTTCGTCGAAATCGCTTTTCGTCGAAACAGAAAACTGAACGACTCCTCGAATGCAGACTTGCCAGGCAAAGCCCTCCAAAGAAGGCAAAAAAGTATGTAGAA
>JAAXYX010001727.1:0-21048 GCA_036851915.1 Ptenothrix huangshanensis | reverse complement strand
ACTACAGCACCACGTGGTTGCAGATAGACGCTTAAAGCAGATAAAATCACACTCCCGAGTCCCGTTCATCTCGGTACTTTTTGAGTAATGCAGGAATGTGATAAAATCTCTGAAGCTACTTATACGTAATAGCCGAAGAGTGGAACTGGAGGAAAGTTTAATATGAGGCAGGGCTTAGGTATGTACATAAGAGGAAATAAAATATTTATATAAATTCTTACTTACATACCAAGGTGCATCGTATTATTCTATATGTTCAAAGCAGTTGGTCCATGTTTCGTCTCAGTAATGAAGAAAAAGAGGACATGGCATATAAATACAGAAAAGATATGAGGACAAAAACATGCGAGTTTTGGATTTGGAATCCCCACAAGTCTAATTTACGAGACGGCGAGAATCTCAAGTGTTCGATTTCTTTATTTCTTTTGCTTTTCATATCGTCGCTCTCTATTTCTGCGCTCTCGTGCTTCTCTTCTCACTAGTCAGTCATGGTATGGTCCTGGTCCTGGTCCTGGTTCTGGTCCTGGTTCTAGTTTCGGTTTTGATTCTGGCTATGGGCAAGGCCAAGGACAAGGGCGTAGTAAAGCTGAATGTTCCCATTAGGGGGTAATAAGTTACGAGTTATTTTTATAAAAAAGAAATAAAAAGCAGATGCTGCTCTTCAAATTTAACAACATTTTTCACAAAGTCTCTTAAACATTAAATCGCATTTATCTCCATGATATGACAGATTTACGAACGTGCCAATGAATACGGCAAAAAGAGAGAAAGAAAACGGAAATAAACAATGTGCTTTGAAAAATTAATATTTGTAGCTTATTTACTGTAGCTGTGTTTGAAAGGATGATTACTTTTATTTAAAATTCTAAATCGGCTTTTCTGATTCTGTACAGTGTAACAACTGGTGCATTTTAAATACCGAAAAACTACGCGTATTTAGTACCTATAATTAGGAATGCTGTTGGGATGCGTCTCGAGTTTATCTCAAGTATTTACATAAGGCAAAAAATCGTACGTGTAAAAATGTAAAGGCACTAAAATTTGAAACGTTTAAAAATTGTTGCAATATGAAATTTTGGAACGTTTAAAAGTTGCTAATGTACGAAATTTTGGAGCGGGTAAAAATTTGTAAAATATAAAATTTCGAGACGGTTGAAAATTGTTAAACTACGAAATTTCGAGGCGTTTGAAAATTATTAAAATATGTAATTTTGGAGCATTTGAAAAGTGTTGAAATTTCAAATTGTGGAGCGTTTTTTTGGAGTATTTTACATACTTTTAAGTATGTAAAATACGAAATTTTGGAACGTTTGAAAATTATTAAAATATAAAATTTTGAGATATTTGGAAATTGTTGAAATATGCAATTTTGGAACGTTTGAAAACTTTTAAAATATTAAATTATCAAAATTTTGAAAATTGTTAAAATATGAAATTTTGAGATGTTTTGAAAATAATTAAAATCTAAAATTGTGAAATGATTCCAATCATTTGAAAAACAAAATTCTGAAACGCGCTAAAATTTCAAAAAAAAAGGAAATTTTAAACTTTGTAATTATTAAAAAGAAACTTCAAAACCTACAAAAAAAACTTAAAAAAAGAAAATTTGAAACGCCTTAAAATTGTTAAAATAGAACATTTTAGACCGCTTCAAAATGGAGGAAGTAGTTATTTTTGCAGTTCGAGATGCTTTTTTAATGCAGTTAAGTTTCGTCATAACTGCATTCACACTAATTATAGTATCATATAATTTTATTGACAATATGATTTTTGTGGTTTAGACTTTTTTGTTCTAAGATTTTAAGTTTTCACGGTGTATTGACTGACGCCTATGGCTCTGAAATATGCGTGTCTTGATCCCAATCGTAAGTCTGTCTTCCTGTAATACTTTTTTTCTTTTACCGTGATTCTACTCGAGTGGAATCACTGTGGCTGTGACTGTGATGTGTGATTGTACGAAAATTATGAGAACGACTGCATATTTCTTGGAATTGGACTTGGACCGCAGACATCGTGGCAGGACGGGACGGTTTCGTTTCACATTGAATTTCTTGGTTTGGATTTTGGACTTGATATACTGATACAAAAGTACTTACGTATCTGCCTAGGTATGTGCAAGCGAGACTTTCCAAATGCAAGCGTTTATTATTGGGACAAGAATATATTATTGGATCCAACGAGAACAAAGTTACAGGCATTTTCTTATTGGTTTTTTTCAAGTGGGACTTGGTCTGTGATTTGGTCTAGTTTAGTTCCATTAGTTCTGCTTCCCTTGCTACAGCTAGCAATAATTTCCCAGTGCACTGGCAGTGGGAATCCTGTGAGCAAAATGAACCAAGACCGAGACCAAAACTATGGAGAAAAGTCATTGAGAAGCACAAGTGTGAAGGGAAGAAGGGAAGCGTAGAAGATGGAATAGGTAAAGGCTGATATCTTGTGATTTATTTAAGAGGTGAACTTTGAACTGTGACCGTTTGAACTGGGAGCAGCGAACAACCTTAAGTGTTCTCTAACTCATGGCATGGTCGCAGCCACATCGCATCAGTTTCCACAGTTTTTAGCTGTCTACTTTAAAGTCTGTGAGGACTGGAACTGGACCGGTGTACACTGTAAAAACTAAAGTCTCAAAACTTAAAAAATGGTATTTGGAACGCTAAAAATCTGCATGCATTTAGTTAGTCTTGGATTACAAGTGCATTAAAAACACAACTTTGACAGCGATATACGATTCATACAAATGAGCAACGTATTTATTTTCTAGTTTTTGACGTGGTTTTTTATTGTTTGAAAGTTTTTTTTTTTCAATTTTACGTTTTTTTAAACGTCTCTTTCTGCGTTGTTTTGATTCGCAATTTTTTTCTGTTGTGCATGTTTTTGAAACGTCATGTTTTTCTTTTCCACGTATTTTCGAAACGTCATTTTTTCCTTTTTTTCGAAGCATCAGTATTTTCATTTTTATGGTTTTTCGAAACGTATTTTTTTATGTTTACGCTTTTTTGAAATTTCAATTTTTTTCTTTTTCGTGTTATTTCGAAACGTACTTTTACTATTTTTCTTTTTTACACATTTTCAAAACGACATTGTTTCCATTTTTTACTATTTTTCAAAACATCAGTCTTTTCATTTTTATGATTTTTCGAAACGTAATTATTTTTGTTTTTACGCTTTCTCAAAGCGTCGACGATTTTCTTTTTTATGCTTTCTGGAAGCGTCAAATTATTTTTTTTACGCTTTTACGAAACGCCGATTTTTTTCTTTCTTTGAAATTAAAAACGCAACGTTTTTAAACTGCAAAATGCACTTCGGATGAGTTTAAATTGCACTTTCGAATTTTAGGTGAATAGGAGATGCAGCATAACAGCGTTCGTAATTTTACTAAAAACTTCTTGGTATTTCACTTTTTGGATGCGCCAATTTTTACAGTGTAATCATATGGAGGAAACCCGTACATGTACACCTGTAAGATTTGGTGGTTCTGGTTCTGATTCTGGCTCTGGCTCTGGTTCGGATTCTGGTTTGGCTTTTAGTTTATGGCGCTTCTACTGACATTGACACGAGGATTTTGTGCTTTGGGATTTCATTGGAATTAAGAAAGGAATTACTTACCTGCCTTTCCCTTTCTATTGGCTACCTTTCCAACATCTTTCATTGAATTTATTTATGCTAAAATAGCTCCCTTTAGTAAAGTACCTACCTGCCTTTGCAGCATATGTATCAAAGCTTTCTCTTTTTTCATTTTTCTGTCCGATTTCCGGTGTGGAATTTCTCTCTTCCTTGACTTCACTTGTCTCGAAGTCTAGCCGTTCCTGGTGCTATGGTATCTGCATGTAATGGTGTTATGGCATTGCGTCTCGTCTCCCGAGACGAGAGTGACTGCGTGGAAAAAAGTCATTGGTTTAAAAATGCATTATTCAGAAGGAAAACAAGGAGTGGATTCGAGTGTTCAGTTCTTTTGAGTTTCTTCACGGAGACGGTGAGAGTGAGAAAGAGTGAGGGAGTTATGGTATGATGTTAGGGGATGCAATATCCCTCGCTTTTGAAATATGCCTGATACCTACAGTATGGATATGGATATTGATATTGATATGGCTTTTAAAATATCATATCCTAAATGTACACTGACTTGACTTGACTTGGCTTTACCTTTGTTTGTACTCGAAATATTATACTGCTCTTAGAAAATCCACTACTTGACATGAATACTTGGCATAAACGGACGGCATCAAGGAGTATGATCGATTCATATATACATAGCTGCATTACGGATGTGCGTATCTTCGAAGAAAAGGCGTAACCATGAACGGAAGTATGTACACTGTCAAAAAAAAGCAATCTTGAAGGAAAAAAGTGCTTCTAAAACAGCCAAAATCTGCCAAATGTGTGTCACAAATGCATGAGAAACGCATTTTTTTGGGGCTGCGAGATGTGCTTTAGATTTATTTCCGGTGCTCTTTAGATGCTCTTCAGATACTTGGATGCTCTTTAGATTTTAGATATTTTACAGGTGTCCTTTAGATGCAATTTTGATACATTTTGGATGCGTTTTATGTTTTTATACAAAATTTAAGGCAATTCGAATGCGTTGCAAGATGGTCTTTAAATTTTTAGAAGCATCCCAGTTGCTGTTTAGATGCGGTTTTATGCATTTGAGAAGCTCTTTAAGTTTTTAGATGAATTTGAAGGCAGTTTGGATGCATTTTTAGATGCTCTTTAAATTTTTAGAAGCATCCCAGTTGCTGTTTAGATGCGGTTTTATGCATTTGAGAAGCTCTTTAAGTTTTTAGATGAATTTGAAGGCAGTTTGGATGCATTTTAGATACTCTTTAAATTTTTAGATGCAATTTAAAAGCATTCTAGTTGCTTTTTAGATGCGTTTTCATGCATTTTAGAAGAACTTTAGGTTTTGAGATACAGCTTAGATGCGGTTTAGATGCTCTATAGATTTTTAGATGTACTTTAAATGCACTCTTAAAGCCTTTTGGATGACATTTTGATGTTAAGATGCGCTTTAAATGCGTTTTAGGTGAGGAATTTGGATTTTTGATGGAAGTACTTTAGGTTTTCAGATGCAATTTTGATGCTCTTTTCATTTTTGAATACTTTCTAATTGCACTTCAGGTGCATCCCAAGTGCGTTAATTATTATATACTAACTATAGTAAGTACGATTATTGCAAAAGAGTATTGCTTTTTAGATGCACCCGTTTTTACAGTGTACATTTGTCTAGATCAATCCATGGGATTTTGGTTGAAAGCAAGGACAACTGCGTTATGTCCATACGTGTATAAAAAGTGTATGTTCATAGAGGATTTTGCGTTCGTTCTAAAAATCAAATGGTTGCTTCTGGTGCTGATACTGCTGCTGGTTCTGCTGCTTCAACGAGAATGTATGGTTACTGCATCCTCTAAATGGGGCAAGTGGGAACGACAAAGTTCAAGTGGAATACTGTCTCTAATTCTATGTACTTGCTCGCAGTTGTGGATCTGGATCTGTTCTCCTTTACTAGGCACATCTTACTGTAGACTGTACCTACCCGCGTTTGAGCTCGTCAATTGAGAAGGAGAACAAACGTTTTCTAATAAATCTTTGCCTTTCTCCTTTACTTTCTGGGAGTCTTGAGTCTTCTTTTAAAATCTGCCTTTCCTTTGACCTCACTCGTAGTCTTTCTATTTTGAAGAGGAAACAAGCTTCATTTGTTGCTAGATTCCTTTGGTGGCTCATGAGATCCTTCAGCTGCTAGTCGTCTTTCTTCCTCCTCGTCTTCATCATCTTCTTGTCGAGTCTTGTCTTATTGCTATTGCTAATTCCAATTCCAATTCTAAGGTTAAGGCCGTACACTACAGTCGAGGGTAAAAACGAGACTGTATTTGTTAAGGCAAGAGCAAATGCAAAGAAAAGAAGGGCAAAAGCAAAAGCAAAGGGAACGAAGGCAATTATGAAATTCTTCTGATGATGGAGCTTCCTGTCTTCCGCTCTTTGCCCTTTCCTTCTTCCTTCACCTTTGGATCTGACTTTCGTTAGAGTAGCGTAACTAGGCGTAGGCCACGTAGGCGTAGGTCTGCAAAGTATTGTTAAAAATACAATGCCTTCTTCAAGATTTGCACGAAAAAGAAATATTTTGTTTAAATGTACACCAGAAAGGATACTATTTTTTGAATCTACAAAAACGACGCCGTTTTTTTAAGTTTACGAAAAAACGACGTGCAGTTTTTCTAAATTTACGCGAAAACGGCGCACGTTTTTTTACGCTTACACCAGAAAGGCTTTTATTTTTTATATTTGCTCAAAAAAGACGCAGTTTTTTTTTAAATTTACACAAAATCGACGCAGGCTTTTTTTACATTTACACGAGAAAGCCTACTCCTTTTGAGTTTTCTAAAAATCGAGGCCGTTTTTTTTACATTTACACGAGAAAGGCTACTATTTTTTGAATTTTCTAAAAATCGACGTCGTTTTTTTAGATTTACACAAAAACGACGCCGTTTTTTTACATTAACACGAAAAAGGCTACTCCTTTTGACTTTACTACAAATCGACGCCATTTTAAAAATGTACGCAAAAACGACGCCGTGTTTTTAAATATATGCAGAAACCACACAGTTTTTCTAAATTTACGCAAAAAAGACGCAGGTTTTTTTTTAAATTTGCAACGAGAAATGTAAATGTTTTTAAATCTACGAAAAAAAGACGCCGTTGTTATACATTTACACGGAAAAAACGTGTTTTTTTATAAACTTTACAAGATAAGATGCCGCTAATTTTAAATTTCACCAAGTTTTTCTAGGCCTACTCGAAAAAATTCCTGCGGACACTACTGTTTCGTTTGGCTTTGCTTTTGTCATTGCTTCTTCCTTTATTTTTACCCCTTCTTATTTTTGCCTTCTTACTTTCCCTTGATTTCTTAGAAGTTCCTTGCATTTCTTTATGGAATAGATTACCATGTAACAAGATACTATTCCTTTAGATGATTTAGCAAGTCTTGTTTTTTGGGAATGATAATTGGAATAGGAATTAAAAGAAAAATTCAATCTATAGAAAGATAAGATTGAGATGCTTGAGATGAGCGAGGAAAGACTTTATAGTTTATTTATAGCCTGGCCTAGCCTGCCGAAGGTATAGCATAGCTATTAGCTTATCATCGGGCAGGAGTTTAAAGCCTTAAGCTCAGCCTAGCAAATTCAAGTCAAAACCAAGTCGAGTTGTCTGAGTTTGATTCGATTTGGATTTGGAAGCAGAAGGTTTGCTGATTTTGATTTTGATTAAACGTAAGGAGTGCGTAGTATCGTGCGTCGTATATTATTTACAGCACGATCTAATTTCAACTTGTCTAATGTCTCGGAGCTGATTGCCTTATCCTCAAAATCCTAATCCTGTGTCTGCGCTTCATACATGTTCTCGACGATTGCCATGGCCATGATATTTACAACGTTTCAATTTGCGATTCGGATTTACGACCCAGGTTGTAGGAATTTCAGAATATGGTCTAGGTATTCTGGGAATTTCATATAGGGATGTAATAGTTAGCTGTCAGTTTTGTTTTCTCGTATGATATCGAACGTACTGCATAAAAGTTTTGAATTCCTGGATTATTCGTATGTATGTACATATAGCTGCCGTCACACAAATACGTGCCGAGGAATGCTTTACAGTAGGTACCTGTGTTACCTGCTGTAAAAACTGGCGCATCTTGAACGTCAAAAACCTACTCGTATTTAGTATTTACCATAATCGGGAAAGCAATTAAACTGAAGTTTGAGTGCATCTAAAGTGCATAAGAAAGTGTCCATTTTATCGAAAATGTGTCTTGCAGTTCAAGATGCAATTATAAAGCACACATGATGCTCATAAGATGCACCAATGCTGTGCTCGATGTTCACAATTAAGGCTTTAAACTAGGAAAGTTTGACATGCTTCAAAATTGATGAAATATGCAAAGAAGCGGTTAGAAATTGTTAAAAATGAAATATTTCAAGTTTTTAAATATTTTTAAAAAATGCAATTTTGAAGCGCTTGAAAATTGTTACAAAAGGAACTTTTGAAGTGCTTGAAAATTTTTAGAAAAGAAAATTTCAAAGCGTTTGAAAATTGTTAAAAAAGAAAATTTTGAACCTCTTCAAAATCGTAAAAAAAGAAAATTTTGAAACGCTTGAAAACTGTTAAAAAAGGAAATTTTTAAACGTTTCAAAATTGCTTTAAAAGGGAACGTTTGAAACGCTTAAATAATTTAAAACAAGAAACTTAAAAATATTTGAAAACATTTTGAAGGCTTTAAAAAATTTGAAAAAAATGAACTGTTAGAAAATGGAAATAAAACGTTTTAAATTTGTTAACCTGTTTTCATCTCGCATTTCAAAATGAGGTTTCACTGTGTTTGTGGTACGCTAAACTTGAACGATTTCTTTTTTATTAAGATGGTTTAGTTTTTACAGCGTTGGAATTGGGTATTTACCTCCAGGTGTATTGTATTATTATCAACTCTGAATTATTATACTTGCCATGATGATGCTCATATCATGCATGAGTATGAGTGATACGGTCATAGAACGCTCTTTATGCATATACATACATAGGTAGTCTAACATCTTGCCTTTTATCTTCAAGTTGAAAAGCGTTGCTGAATTGGGAATATGAATTTTGTGGATTTGAGTGCTAGGGGAGAAGTGCTGTCTTCGAAGGGTTTTCTGGTTCTCGTTCTTATACATACATGTTTAACTTGTGTCTCGGTCTGGAGTCTTGAAATAAATATTAAGTAAAATACGTGATAGCAAAGAAAAACTATCTACTCATAGTCTGGTTCTGGCATTTGTAGTACGGGGCTCCTGACGCTGATGCTCATACTAATACTAATATGAAGAGAGTGAAAAGTTTTGAGCTGTACGTCTTTCATGCGTTTTCATGTTATCTAATTATATCACAAAGTCCCACGTCCTACTTTATCCAAAGTGACTATTGAATAAAGTTTTGAATAATTATCGACCATGTCGATATTGCATCTGGGGCACTCGAGCTCATTTCAGATTCGCATTTAGTACTGTGCCAAGGGACGGTCTTGGTGATGGTGGTGATGATGTTGATGTTGATGTTAATGACAGGATGATGATGGTTCAAAACTACAACGAGTAAAACTTTAGTTGGTGTTTTTATTTCAATTTCAATAGTATTCGTACTAAGTATTTTAGGGAAAAAATATCGAAGTAAGTATTTGGGTACGTAGATTTAAGATTTTTCCACACATAATCCTAAAATGTGTCCTAGTCCTAAATAGGAGAAAATAGATTGCGAATGTTGACTAGTGAATGATACAGTGTAAATTTAAATACAGAAAATTGTAGATACAAGACTTTTCGCTTGAAATCGGATTCTGGTAACACTTTCTCCAATCTTGTCTCTAGTAACTTGAATACTTGCGTTAGTAAAAGCACATCACATCACAGTATTTTATTTTCAAAGGGAAGGATCGACAAGCCGAAGAATATTGTATTGAGCTTAAGCTTGAACGTAAGTTTGAATTGGTAAATGCGAAAGATATTGTAATGGAATTTGACAAAGTTTATCTTCTTTATGGCAACTTGTACTCAATTGTGAATTTGTGAATAATTTGTTGACGATGTAGCTTTTGTGCATACTACGTCTTCTTTTCTTCGCAAACTTGTTCACCGTCTTCACAATCCTAGTAGCAGTAGCGCCCGCAGGATTTTTTTTGTATGGAGTTGGAAAAAACTTGATCTCATCCAGTGTAAAGTTTTAAAACATACTTTATCTAGTGTAAATATCTAATATAAAGCATTGCGTCTTTTCCGGGTAAATTTGAACAAACGACGTAGTTTTTGCCATAATTTTAAAAAGTTAAAAAAGAGTGCCTTTTTGCTTAGAGTTAAAAACTGTCTTCTTTGTGTTTTACTAAAAACATCGCCGTTTCCGCGTAAATTTCTTTTAAAAAATGAGCCATTTTGCCGCTTTAAAAAATTTGTTTTTTTCGTGTGTTTTAAAAAAAACAGCGTCGTTTTTGTGAAAATTTAAAAAAAACTACGTCGTTTTTGTGTAAATTTTAAAAACTCGCGTCGTTTTTGGCAAGTTTAAAAATCTATGTCGTTTTTATGTAAATTTAAAAATTTACGTCGCTTTTATGTAAATTTGAAAAATCGCGTCGTTTTTGTCCAAATTTTAAAAATGTGTCCTTTCGTGGAAATTTTAAAGGAGACAGTGCATTTTTAAAAATCCTTTGTTGGTCTAGTCCTTCGTGGCCTACGCCTAGTTACGCTACTGTGTAGTAGTTCCAAACTATGTTTGAAGTACCACTTTTATACAGGCATTATATTATGTATCCTGTGAAGTTCCTACGATCAACTGTAGTCTTCTTCTACAGATCCTCTACTGCTGTCGTATTCAGATTCAACTGAACATCTAACATATTTGAACTTAGTTTGAAATGTGCGTGAATTAAAAGTGGAAATTCTTATTCATCCCCTACATCGCGTATTGCGTGCTTGTCAATGTCAAAACTTATTCATATTATTTGGTTTTGAATACGCAATTACGTACATATGTAGATGCTTTTAGAATACATCGGGGTAGTACGTACCTAGTTGTGAAACCAATGAAAACATTGTCAGTGGGTTATAGTTTTGGCACAGAGAGAAAAGCTAATCAGCTAATTGTTAAGATTTTCACACTATAAAAGTTACTTGTGGAGAGCTTCTGAATTTATTCTTACGTTTCTACTCTACCATCTTCGGGAATTTAATTCTTTAACAGTTCGTCATATTATGAATAATTATCAAAACTTTTGCCTGTTGCTGTCAATGCAATGTCTCCTGGTGGTATGATGGAAAATTTTGGTGCTTAAACGAAGGTGCGTAGTTATATAGCTAGGGCTCTAATGTATTATTTTTTATTACACGTTTTGAGTTTCTCGCTTACATATTTTTCCCATGCTTTCTTATCCATGGATTTTGCTTTATTTGCTGCTGCAACGATCGGGGATCACATCACATCACATCACATCACATCACATCAGGATTTGGATTTGGATTTCCAGGTTCAGGATTCAGGATGACGATAAAGATAAAGATGATGCTGATACCCATTTGATAAAAATGGGGAAAAGGCTAACACATTTCCAAACGAGATAAGCAGATGAAAGACTATGGGAAGGAAGTTCCCCTTTTTGGTATTATAGGTAGGTATGTGTATGGGGTAAAGACAGTAAACTAAGTCGAAGTGAAATAAAGCTGGCAATAAATTCAAATGATTAGAGAATTGGTGAAATAGAAATGGATGAAGATGGAAACGTTCGAAGTCTCAAATGTTCTGAGAAGATAACTAGAAAGTAGAAAATTGGCCAAATCTAAATCTAAATCCTCGTCTTACTCGCTTGACGTTTTCATTTTCATTTGCCCAAATTAAAATGAAATACATGGACGGAGAACAGCAAATCGCTGACACTGTAAATAAAAGCGTTTCTCCGTCTCTACAAAAATGCCTAGACCTTTTTAAGGGCATCTTTGAACTTGAGTGCGGAAGAGAGGGAATCCGAATGGCAGTAATGGCGGGCTAGATATCCGCAATTATACAAATACAATGGAACGGCGAACACCTACCTACGCATGATTTTTTATGCATAAGAGATAAATGATTTTGCCAGTGTACTGCTGGGAATAAAATGGAGTAGAATAGAACGGAATAGAAAATGAAAATAGAATAGATTTAGACGGTAGAGTCAGTAGCGACCGCAAGACTTTTTTCGCTTAGGCCTGGGAAAATCTTTAGCTCATCCAGTGTAAAAGTTTACAAAAATTGTGCCTTTTCCTTGTCAATTTCAAAAAACGCGTCGTTTTCGTGTGAAATAGAAAAAATCGCGTCTCTTTCGCTTGAATTTAAAAAACGTACGCCTTTTTCGTGTAAATTCAAAAAACTGCGTCATTTTTTTGTAAATAAGAATTAAAACTGCCTGGCTTTCGTGTAAATTAAAAAACTGCGTCGTTTTCGTATTTGAAATAAAACTGCGTCTTTTTTGTGCTAATTTTAAAAAACTGCGTCGTTTTCGTGTTAATGTTTAAAAAGCTGCGTCATTTTCGTATAAATTTGATAAAAAATTGCGTCGATTTCGTGTAAATTAAAAAAACTGCGTCGTTTTCGTGTAAATTGTTAAAAAATTGCGTCGATTTCGTGTAAATTAAAAAAATTGCGTCGTTTTCGTGTGAATTTTTAAAAAACGGCGTCGTTTTTGTGTACATTTTAAAAACAAATGCGCTTTTATGTGTAAATTTGGAAAACACTTTGTCTTTTTAGCGAAAATCTTAAAGAAAGCAGTGTATTTTTAAAAATCTTTTCTAGACCTAGACCTACATGGCCTACGCCTACTTTCGCTACTGGGTAGAGTTGGAGTAGTTGTTGGATTTGGATTTGGATGTACGGACGCACCAAGTTCGGGTGGGATCAAGTTGGTCGGACATAATAATAAATGGCTTGAATCATGTGGACCGTGAATATTTACTAATTAAATCACCATCTCTTACTCTCTAACCATTTCCAACTCTCGAAGCTAACGTGGAGGAGAAACCGAAACAGGGATACAGTCAGAATCGCATTATTTTCACTTTCCTCTTCGAATTTCGACTTCCGTTCATTTCTGCCACACTCACAGTTTCGTTCGTTTAGATACACGTTTCTAGGTTTCAGTTCACAGTTAGAACTTTGAATTTGACGATATTGCGGATCTGTGGATGTGGATGTGGATGTGGACGTGGATGCGGTAGGTTGATAAGGAACAGGGAGTATAAAGCTTGATTGCCATTTGCAATAAAATTCGGGCATCCTGAATTCCAGTATACATATCTGTATTGCAGAATCTTGAATTTCTTCTCTCTGACTTGGTCTTGCTCTTGGATTTGGACTTGGACTTGGACTTGCACCCGTTGGCCTGGGAATTAAATTAAATTGTGATGGTACTTGGTTAGCTATACAGAATTCGGAGGCACAAGTTGACTGTCATTTATATGTACCTACGTTAGTATGTGTGCTATACAGACAAAGACGAGCGGACGAGCCCGTAACATGTAAAGTCGTAACAAGTTCGATTAGCCTTAGTTGTTTGGTTGATGTTAATTAATTACACACCAGTCGGCTCTGTTATGTGAGCTGTTGCTTGAGTCAAATAATGCAACTTGTACAACTTGGATTTTGCAATGTAATGCTTTAGAACAATTTACGTTTTACGACCTGTGAGGGGAGTAAATTTTAAATTGGGAGGTGCAATAGTGTTTTAAATATGTATGTTTCTGAAATTGTATGAATGGTATGTACCAAGTAAGGTTTGGTAATTAATTTGAGTTTGGTTTTGATTTGATTTCAGGATTGCTTATCTGTGCTGGTGTTGCTGTTTATCCCTTGGGCTGGGGGAATAAAGAAGTCCAGGATGCTTGTGAAGAACAGTCTGGTCCCTATCAACTAGGTGAGAATTAATCGTAATTATAATTACCTATTGACCTTTTAATTAGCAGTGCTTGTCAAACAACAATAAATGCATTTTTCATTATAAAAAACCTATTTAGTCTCATATTAGGCATACTGTAAAATTGAGGTTAAAAAAATCCGAAGAATTAAAAAATACAGGAAATACAAGGCAAACCCAGAAATGTTGGGATACTTATTTTGAACCCCCTGCATAAATGTTGGACTGTTTTTTACCAGTTATTTAAGATTGTCGCAAAAAATTTGCTTAAAATTAAAAATCAATATATTTTTATAAAAGTTTATGAATTAGGCTCGAATGTTGATGTAGAATTCAGATCTACGACGTGGCTGGTCAGCTAAAATAATTGGATCCAGTGTGTGTTGGTCTTGTCCTGTCCAATAAAAGAGTCAGGGTTTAACGAAAGCAAGAATTGGTAATATTTTGATAAGGCTTCGTAAAAGTGTGAGGTCGAGGTCAGGCTCTGATTTGGATTTGGAGTTGAAGTTTTTTGGAAGGAGAATGGAAATTTTGGTTGTAAGTTGTTAGACACTTTGAGTCGTTTTCGTATTCTTTTTGCATTTCAGTTCAGCAATGCAATGTAATGGTAGGTAGTTTTTGGACACGAGTGTTTTTTGGCAATTGGATCGCTAGACCAAGACCAAAACCAAATCCAAAATCCAGACGATCGGTAGGTTGCTTACTTGGCCTTTCATCCTCGACTTATTTTTCCTCCTCTACTTTATACTTTATCTCACCGTACGTCGTAGACGAATCCGAATAGGTATCCACATCGGCATCAACATCAACATCAGAGTCGGCTTTACCATTTATGTACAGTCACAATCCGTGGAGCTAGCATCTAATGGTTACGGTGCAGGGTGAGAGTAGAATTGACAGCTAAAGTAGAACTACCCTGTCACCATCAATCTTATCCTCGCCCTTTCTGCCTTCGCTTTTTTTGATCCAATAACTTCCATCTCCGGATTTCAGCATTTCCGAATACTTGTTAGGACACAAAGGAATGGAAAAGCCCGTTTTCAATTCATTCATTATTCATTAGTATTGAGTAATTTAAAATCATCGGTAGAAGGAGCTAAACAAAACTGGTGATCCGTAAAATTATAATTTCTTTGTGAAATGAAAATAGTTTCATTGAAATTGTTTTTTTCAGCAGACAAATGTATGTTTGTACTTATCGAAATTGAAACTTGATAATATGTAAGAAGTTTAGCTTTTTTATACAAAAATGTACAATTTGTTTCTATTTCGTGACTTGTAGGTCCCTGTAAGATTTCGTGGTCATTGTACCTTCTGGCGGGTGGAGTAATTCTTCTCTTCCTCTGCTTCGGACTTAGCTTCAAAGCCTGCCGGGTGAAAAAGGGAACGTTTCGAATTTGAGTGTGGAGTTCCGGGATGCTCTCCCATGGACACTTCCTATGAACTTACATAATTACGCAAAAAATACAATACATAATTACATACATACGTGCATACCTTGATGTCGAAGTGGAAAAGCTTGGAACTAAAACTTTACGAACATAAGAATACAGAATTTAATCAAAGATAAAAAACTAGTGAATATTTTGTAATAATTTAAATAAAATATCAAAATCAATGTGTAAAGAAGATGCTGAAAGGTACAGCTATACCAGCTACAGGGCTTTATAAACCGCACCTGCAACTCCTGTATTGTAATCTTGTAATTAATTGGAAATCCATGGAAGTTAAAATACCGAAAACAACTAAAGTACCCAAAATACCGATACCGACAATGTAACCTTCTACCTTACTATGTAATTTTATTGTGTGCTGTTGTTAATAATTGTAATGTCTTCGTTATTGGCATAATCATCGTCATCGTCATCGTCGAACATCATTCGTCACTTCGAAATTGTAGGAGGAGCGCGCGAAACTACAAAGTAGAGCAAGAGCTGTTAGCGGAACTGGAACTGATTAATTAATATTAATACCTATGTTTTTGTAACCTGTCTACAACGCACAATAAACGAGGAAGATAAGAAAGTAACAAACAAAGACCAATATGAAAATAAATATAACAAAGTACTGAAACTAAGAAAGATGTAAGTTGTTCAAACAATTAGGTTGTGACTTCACGATTAAGTTTTGCAACTAGAATTTGATTGTGACTGGCAGTGACATGACATTTAACGTGACATAACAAAAGTGAAAATGAGTGCTGTTTCAGTGCTTGACACAACAGACAACACGATGTGAAGATACCTACCTACGTACATATTTTGAATACACTTACGAGAGCAACCCGGAACCGGAATTCAGACATTGTATCCCTTTAGACAATAGCGTCTTTTGAGTTTGTGCTTCGTGCTTAGACTGCTTCGTTGAGACCGGAAGTTTTTGGAGTAATAATGAGGATTTATTTGTGTATGCATAATACGGACCCAAAAACAAGTCTACAAGCAAACTTACAACCTCTTGCTTTTTAACATTATTTCCTCAAAGGAACCTCGAAATGGAATTAGATCTTATCCTATGATCTAACATTATTTATGTTAAAGGCATACATACCTAATCATAGTTTTAACATGAGTACTATAATTATAATAATTACATACAGTTATAAAGGATTAACCGCTTTTATTTACATTTAGTTGGAGATGTGGTAGTAGTTAATAATCATAATTATGTTTTTAAATTTACTATTCTATAATACAATAGTAATCATACATACATATATTTAATATTGTTGTGACGCTGTAATACTCTATGAAGAAATATTAAAGAAATACTGACTAATAAAAATAAGCATATTTCGATAAAAAAAATACTATGGGGTCAGAGTTTATTGACTCACAAGAATACATTTTTAACTGTTACTCGAGAATTTAGTCAAAGTTGTGGAACACACGCTCATTTCGTCATAGTATATAAGCTCATAATGAGAAGGCTTTTGGGTGCATTTTTGGTAGGCGAGGATGGCGGTCAAAGATCATGAATTCCAAAGAAATTTATCCTAGCACTACTTTTAACTGCTTGCGAATATTGCTTATAACTTTTTTAAAAGTGAAAGGGAATTTAGGCTTTTTGAAGAAGTGTAAAAATTGAAAATAGAACTTTTTGAAAAAGTGTAAAAATGCAAAATTCTAGCTCTTTGAAAAAGCATACAAAATGCAAGAGGAGGTTTTAAAAAAGTATAAAAAGGAGAGTTCTGATTTTTTGAAACATTTGAAAAAATGAAAACATGACGTTTTGAAAAAGGGGAAAAGGAGAATTTGATTTTTTGAAAAATTCTAAAAAAAAGGGAAATAAGACGTTTTGAAAAAGGGTGAAAAAGAGGATTCTGTCTTTTTTAAAAATTTAAAAAAAATAAATAAAATATGAAATAATGTAAAAAAGAGAATTCATGCTTTGTGAAAAATTGGCCAAAATAAGAATTTATGACTTTTTGAAAAAGTGTAAAATAGAAATCATACTTTTTGAAAAGATAAAAAAAAAGGAAATTCACAGTTATGAAAAAGTGTAAAATGTAATAAATACTGTCACCTGAAACGCTGAAGTAGGGGATAGTTGTGCGTATATCAACATTGTGTCACCTTAGACCTCAATTATTTTGAAGCTTACCAAAAATGCACGCAAGTTTTTTTTTATTTCAAAATTATTACGACGAAATCAACATGTTTTGTCAACTTTGACAGAATTCAAGAATTACATAGAAAAATGCTTCCTTGTTAGTTTCTGTTTTGTATTACATGGTTCAAATGGTTGCATTAATTATATTCTCATGAACCAACTCATGTGGCAAGTTTAGACAACATTTGCATAAAAAACTTTTTGTGAGCAAAATAGAGAAATTCAACAAGTGTTAAGTTTCTACATGCGTATGCACAGATTCATATACGTTACACGGATTTACTGACGATAAAATAATGCATCTTAATAAAACTGACTACATACTACCTTAAGTTTAAACTGAAAGACGCCTAATCTGATGGTCACTCTCATGTTTTTTTCATTTCGAAGTAACGACGCATGTAGTAGTAATAGTATTTTAATTTTAGAATTTATTTCATTCGATAGTAGATCATTTTCCCATCACGCTTGATATATAGGACTAACACCATTGTGTACAAACACTCACATTTCCATTAAACTTCAATTCCAATTGATTTTATTTGCCGTTTCGTGTTGAAAGCGTTTTTTTGGTAAGTCCATTAGTCCCGGTCTATTATCTTTATCCTCCTTGCCTTTTAGTTTTGGTGGAATGGAAAATGGAAATGTCTTGGTCAGTGGTCACCCCATCCCAAAGGACCAGCTTTTGGCTTTCACCTGCCTATGTACTTCAACATTGCGATGGTAATGACAACTTTTACTTCGACAACCCTACGTGTTCATTTGGATTCATTGTTTCTTGTGCAAACTTCATACATACCTATACACATAAGAGAATTTCAAGTTTGCTTTGACTTTGTCATTGGCTTTCACTACACGGCATTGGATTTGGAAATGGGAGATTCATTCTTACTGACTTGAGAGTTTTAAAAAATGCTTCCCCCAGCTAATATAAGTCAATGGGGGAAGCCGTGAAATTGCTAGACTGGAGTTGACAAGATTCTGCCATATTATTGGCATGAAGGAAGGAAAACTTACCCTTTCTGAATTTCGTTAAAATCTTCGAGTGGATTAATCAGCTTCACACTCCCCCAAATTCGAAATCTTTCAAATCAATAAAGTTGTTACGCAATTGTAATTTCAACCTAACAAATAATGTTTTTTTAACCTACAGTTCACTGTTTCTAGCCTTGTCCGTTTTTATTAGTTTATGGCTGAATAATGGGGAACTTTCCAATATTGTTTGCCATAAATTCCCAAAATTTCCAACAGTGAATTTCTAGTGTTTCAGCTTAACCGCGAAATGAAGCATTAAACAAATAGATTGCATATGAATCGATATGCTTTATTTGCCACAACTTCTACGTTGCAATAAACAGAGTGTACATAGGAACTGGCATTAAATTCATCTAAATACACAATTATTCGTTTACGTATGTATGAATATGCGTATATATTATATACCTATACTATATACATTTTTTTGTAGGTTTTAAATCGAATTTACAAACAAAATTTTGATACAGTTTTCGAAAGTTTAAATGTCAATGATTTTATGATTACATTAATAATACTTGTTGATTAAAATCATATCAATTCACTAAGGAGAACAACTTGTTCATCAGTCCAATTCTCGAGAGAATACCGAGAGCCGTATGGAATTTCGGCGTGACTGCCCGCGTCCAGAGACACAGCAAGCAAACAGGGATCTCCTTGCTCCGTGATTTTAAAATTTGTCGATTTCACCCTCACCGTCCCATGTAAAACCATGATGAGCTAGCAGAAATTAAAGAAAATAAAAATAAAGATGTAGTCGCCAGTATATTTAAACAATATATCGAACCAATAGGACCAAAATACATTATTTAATTCTGTGATAATTACCATCGCAGCTAGTTTGTTTTCCTCTATGGGAGCCACAGTCCTGGGGTAGATAACTATCATCCACTTGTTACCACGGTACGATTTTCCCTCTGGAATTCGGACTCCACAACGTATCAGTCCAGAACACTGGTGTTGGCCATACCAGATCAAACTGATTGGTAGAATGCATGAAACGCTGGATAAAGTTTGTTCAGTGCTGACATTCAACTTCAAAATGCAATAAAGCTCTACTTGCTCATCTACAGTGACATTTTCCAGTTCAAAAGAAGTTCCTCCTGGGATACATATTTGGCCGAATTGCTCTACGTTCCATGTGTCAATGCTATTTTGTAGTTCGTTTTCCATAGGCTTTTTAATCTTTGATGCTCGTAGTCTGACCTCGCTTTTAATCACCAAGAAAGCCATCAAGCAACAACTTGGAGAAGAATTAGCCATAATATCACTGTCGATGTCAGGGTAATCGTATACTGCAGTTTTACAACTCAATGCCCTGGTGACCTTACATACTTCTTGATCGTTTATCTTGAACCCAGGCTTGATTCTCACTACCAGTCGATTAATATTATCATCTCTTCCTTGCTCTGTCCGAAGTTTGCGAAACATAACGCCATTGTCATCACCATAATTATACCATTTGGGTTGAATCTGCGACTTGTTAGGGTTCCCAAAGTACTTGACAGTGGGATAGTTGGGGTCACAAGAGTAGTAAGCGGAGGATTGGGCATTCGCCAGTGTCAAATAATCTTCCAGGTTTTCATCCACGAGGCACTCAATGAATTTAGTTTTCATTGCTTCGGACGCAGTAGGAGGTGGGCGGTCGATTATCATTTCGTCAGCAATTTCCTGAGCTGTTCAATCAATCAACAATAAATCAACGATAGAGGTAAATATTGAAAGTCATTGAGACGCTTCAAAAAAGTTACGAAAATTATTTTCTAGTGCATAAATGTAAAATGTAATTATGGCAATATGCTTAAAGCTAAAACTAGAATAATCGTACCTTTTTCTTCAGAGATTAAGGATTTGCACAAATCACACATCCATTTCAAATTTCGATTTGCACAGACGAAATGAGATGCAAAGCCACCACATCCGAAGCAATACCTTAAGCTCCAATCACTGTACAGATAAATAAAAAATTGACATCATCGATTTCGAACTAATTACATTTAAAATGTGTTTATTTTAAATTGAACGCACCCTTCATCTTCAGCATTAAACAAAACGCCGTAAGGACACTGGCACAAGTTTTTGGCTTCACATGATAACTTTATGCTCATATTCTCATAAGCTCCTGGCTCTTGCTCCCATTCAGCATCTCTGTTCAAAACCATAATCAAACCGGTCATATGTATGTAATTTCTTTGATGAATTTGAAACGCTTTGTGCTTAGTTAAAAAAATAGAAACTGTAATAATTCAATGTGATGTAATTACATAGGTACTTACTTTTGAGGCACAAAAACCCCGGACATTTCCACGTTTTTGAGGAAACGATGTTTGCAACGACACAACGGACATTTCAACTGATAACGCCCAGCAACCAGAGCGTGATTCTGTTATTTCAGATCAATAATAAAAAAAATGTACTTATAATTTCAAATAAATGCTTTCTTGATTTACGCCTACCTATATTAATTCCTTTTTTATAGTTAGACAAGGATTATAATCTAATGATTCCAAAAGTTCAACTGACCTTAATACATTCTTTATGAAAAACTCCACGCTTGCAACACTTAGCCCAGATCTGTGGTTGATCCTGTTCAATTTTGTCCATACAAATTTCGCATTCCCATCCGTCAATGTTTTGCTTCACATATTTTGGAACTCGGGTCACATATTGTGGTTTATGATCAGGACAGAACGACGCGAAGTTACCTTGGAATTTGTGATGAGTTCCATGTTCAATTCCACATGGGAAGTGGAAACGTTTTGGGCAAGAAGGCCCTCTCTTATCTATCGCCTTGAAGCACTTTATCGTGGCCCCCATTTTACCACAGTAGGTACATTCCTAAAAATATTTAATAATGACCTAAACTGAAACTGCTTTATAATTATATGTATTTACATGAAAAAACTATGGATCAATTTGAGCAAACTATATGACAGGTGTATTTACAG